>CAJNIZ010014991.1:10052-38383 GCA_905231905.1 Symbiodinium pilosum
GTGGTAGCACTTGAATGTATTATTATTCTTTTTCTTAGTATTGCTACTATTGCTATCATCATCATTATCACTAGTATTATTGGTATTACTACGACTACTATTATTGCTACGATTACTGCTATCACTATTAATAATTTCATTCTTACTGCTATGAGTATTGCTACAATTACCATTGCACTTATTTCTGTTCTTATGACAGTTAATTGTATAATTAGGTATTAGTACAATAGTTAGTAAATGTTGTTAAGATGTTTTTGGTATTAGCATTCCTATGCCTATCAAGCGGGGGAAGTCAAGCTCTCGCATGGAGCGTCCTCACAGTTTTGCTCGACATCAAGCTCTGGCGCGGAGAGTCCGCACATGCTTGCTGGAAATGGACCTCTCGCGTGGAGAGCCCTCGGAATTGAGCCTGCGCGTGGCGTGGTGCATCCTCGCACAAGGAAAACAAGCAAACCAAAAAAGGAAGGACAACAAAAAATATAAAAACAACTCCACCTCAAAAAAGCCCGGAACACAATGCCGTAACCAGAAGGCCAAAAGAAGTTTCTGCCTCGTAGAGTCAGCGCAGGATGCATTCTGCTTAGCGGTTCCCCCTGCTAGCAAATTGCTTCGAATCACAGCAAGCTGCTGCAGGTTCTGCAGCACGTCGCGAGCGGTCTGAATAAGCTGCCATGAACTCAATAATATAGCATATTTGTTGAAATTCGCCGATGTAGTGAGTCTTGACGTTTAGGCATGGCCTTAGCATCGTGCACTTGGACATCAAGCCCGACAACATCCTGCTGAGCCAGGGGGAGCCAGGCGGGCCAGTTGAAAGTCTTTTTGGAAATGCGGGTGTAAAGACGACAAACAAAGCTCCAGGGTGTAAGTTGGAGTAAAGCAGATGAGAGACGTGAGAAGCTGAGATACTGTCAGGTTATTTCAAGATTGCTGACCTTGGGTTGGCAGCCGCTGCCATAGGCCCGCTCTGAGTTCACTCGCAGACTGTTGATGCCTTGATATGCTTGGAGTTCCTGAAGGCGCTGGATGCGATGACATAACCGAGGGAGACTGCCGCTACCTTGCCAAAGAGGTGCTGCAAGGCTCAATGCTTACTTGTGAACCTGTGAATGTGCCCAGTATTGTGCTGTTGCATGTACGGGGACCGCGTAGGTGACTTTGCAGACCTCTCGAAAGCTGACGTTTTTTCACTCGGCCTTGCATGTGCCTCAAACCACGCCCACCAAGATCTACCATCAACGGACCCCTCGCAGCCGAGAGTCCGCCGAGGTTCTCTTCGAACTGGGCACGAACCCAAGGTCTTTGCCAAGCAATGGTCGCACCGGCTCAGATTGAGTGACAAGCAATGGCAAGTTTGTGTTGCTCTAAGCCTGGCAAGCGTTGACATGGAGTGGGTGTTGATGTGCGTTGGCTGGAACCAGGAGTGAGTGGTACTTTCTTTGTGGGAGGTCCCGAGTGGCACAGCCTGCGTCGATCATTGGAGGTGCTGGGATTTTTTGCTTGGAGCACTACACCAAGTGAAACAACGTTCATTCCAGGTTGCTCTGCTGCCAGAGCTATCACCCAAGCTGCTCCAGCTGATGCAGGACTTGGCCTGGCGCCAAACTGGATCTGCTGCTTATTTCCAGCCCATTTTGTAGAATTCATCGGCCATGGATCATGGATTTGGCTGAAGTGTGCTAGCTGCTTGCAGTCTGGACTATGGCGTGCTGTGGCTGTGCCATTGGGGGTTTTCAGGTCCATGCTCGGAAGGAGCAAAGACCGACTTGTCAGGCATCCCAAAATGCCATTGCCACACATTGCAGCAGCTACAGAGCATCTGCGCTGCAAACCAGGCAATCCTGCAACAACTGTCCGCTGATGCTATGTGCGAGCCGGACCCGGCTCATGTCCAGGCGCTCCACAAACAGTACTAAAAGCTCATACTTCTGCCATATCTTGCGACTTTAGCAAAAGCAGCCTGTAATCTCGCTGTGGCTCTTCAGCTTTGGCAAAGGATGGCAAAGAGCATGTGTAGGGTACTGACATGGCTACATATGGCATCATCTACCATGCTTGCTAGGCTTTGCAAGATGAGGCCCGGCGATGCCGAGAAGAGGCACCCTGTCTGCTCGACTATCTCGGCCGTACCCCTGCTGATTGCAGGCCTTACGAAACCAACAGCGAGCAGACGAGTACTGGCAGGAGATCCTCTGCCTGAAGAAGCAGGACTTGGGCTTTGCGCAAGATGGTAAAGTCTGATTAGCGCCCATCTTAAAGCTCGCCTGAGCTGGAAGCTTGAGTCGACTGCACGCATAGCTGACATAGCTTGAGCTGTAGATCACGTTGAATTGAAAGAACAGAACACTATATCCACTTCGACTGGTTTATGGCTCCAGCCGTTTACCACTCTTGGTTGCCCACCCGAGCAAGGAGCTGATGTGTGAAAAGCCAGCGCTGAAGTCAGCCGCGCGCTTATGGGTTTTAGATGACGTGAGGTGCGTTGCGGCAAGCTGCTAGCACACATGCAAATGCTTCGACACTGCATGCTTAAGCGTAGCATGCAACTACCTAGACACCAATCTTGTGTAGGCTGGCATTTATGCTTGCGCCTTGACTGCCGCAGCATGTGACTGCCGCATTTTCAGTTCACTGCAATTGTAAGATTTTCTATGTGCATGCCGGGATGGGCACTGTGCGCAGGCACCGTTTGACGGAGAAGGAGCTCGAGTTCAGCTTCGGCGCAGCAAAACTACCTGTTATTGATGGAGTGCAGGTCCGCTGGCAAGCAGAGCTAGTGATCATGCTCCCTCCATATCTACTGAAGCTCTTCATCTTTATTTAATGTAGGTTCGGTGTAGATTCAGTTGGCAGCTACTCTGACAGAGTGCGCGTGATGATACCTGAAACTCTAGGGCTTGAAGGCATGGAGGCAAGGCAATGTTTCCCATTTTTTGGCAATAGTCTGATCGTCCAATTGCATGGTGAGCATGGTGATGTGTTCTCTGGTAATCTCTGGTGCGCGGCTGAGGGGATTCTGTTTTCTGAGCTCCGCTGTGCACAGCAGCTGCTATGCACGAAATTTGTTCTGCGGCATGATCTTATCCTACTACTTAGGCACTGTACAGGTTGCCACTAGGCCCATGGACTGCAGCATATTTTTTTTAAGTTGTCATTGACGGTTGCAGAGCTGGCAGAGGCTGCAATCCCAAGTGCTGCACTCTGTGGAAGCAGAGCTTCTCAAGCCACACCTGTTCGAGGGGGTCGCGGGTGGTTCGGCGAGCACAAATTTGAGAAATAGAGTAATCAAATGACTGCTTGTCTGCTGCACAGCGTGCACATGGCAGTGCATCATGCTTTTAGGGCTGTTCAGACACATGTTCGGCTGTTGCCGGGCGGGTTCAAGTGTGTGTCAGATACGCCTATATGTGGCATACAGTTCTGTAAATTGGCATGGCGCCTAGTGCAATGTAATGCAGCCTTGACTCCTAAGGATACGACAAGCTTGTGGTCAGTGTAGGGGCCCATTAAAACCTGGAAGCCATGGTCAGACACTCACACAGCGTGCATTCGCCGCTCTTTGGGCGCTTCGTATGTGAGCTTGCGTGCTTTGGTTTGCAATGAGCTATGGCGCCTGGATCCAGATGCGGATTGCAACGAAGGCCGGCAGACTGTCTTTTGAGATTCCTTGAGCCAAACCTGCGTGTTTGGATCGATTAGGTCTAGCCCACAGCGGGCACCATAGTCCAATGGGCCACAGCCTCTGACGACTCCGTTGTATCTTGTATATGTGAAGACACTGCAGATGTTTGGTTTGTGGTGTGCAGTCACACTTCACGCCTAAACATGCCTCGCTTGCTTTCCACCTGGCTTCAACCATTTTTGTGCGTTGGTGTGACGAACTTCGAGTCACACTTGGAGGGTAATCGTGTAAATGTTGGTGGCTGGATGGCTGGAGCTTTCTGGCTGGAGGCCCTTGCATGTGGACATGACTGCTCCCAGACTGTTCCACCCACCAACATGCAACGCAGTGAGCAAGTGAATGATACGAGCACTCACTGACTCTCGCCGTTCATTCCTCCCATCAAGCAAATTGACTAAATGAATTCACCTTGGCTTCGTGGACGCGTGGAACCATAAACCCTAGGTCGGCTACAAAAGCGCTTTTGTAATGGAGTTGCTTGCCAGCAGCATCGTTTCACCCAGTAAAGAAGAGGATCGGAGATCCTCTTCTAGCTGACGCGACCTACCCATTTTTAAGCTTTTCAAAGATTGTTTGTAAGAAGCTCTGCCCAAGTCAAATCCTCAGCATGGTCTTCTGCGAGGGGGGGAAGGGGGGAAGGGGGGGACGTGGGGGGCCGGGGGGGGAGGGGTTGATTAAAACATACCAGGACTGTTCATTGGATGTTTGATGCACCCGAGGCCTGCAGAGCCTTCAAATTTTGATTTTTTGTTTTTTGGCTATGTTTTTTGCTTTCTTCGTGTATTTTCCAATTCTTTCACAAGGTCAATTTGAAACGCGATTGCGATTAGGGCTGCGCAGCAGCGGCGACTGTTTCCGCCTTCCCAAGTGATGGCGGCAACTTGAGCTGTCATCTCAAGTCCGAGCATATGCTCAAGTTGTTTCGCCTTCTTTGAGATTTGAAGTAGGCGTTTAAGCTCGCTCTAGTAGATAATACCTTAAGCGAGTTGGTACGTGTCAAGTTGGCATTGATTCTTCAGATGCGTTTGCCAGATTGTCCTTGTATCGAGCGTGCCGTAGATGGTGCCCTTAAACTGGCGCCGTAAAGTCCGAAGGCAGAATTGCTTTATATCGAGGCATTCAGGCATCACGGGCGCAGGTCTCGCGCAGGGTTTTCAGGAAGTTGTCCTGCGATGCTGCAAGGTCGGCGTTGAGGGCGGTTTTAAGGGCGCTTTCGTGCGCGGCGTTACGAGCAGCGTTACGGGGGGCGTTTATGGGCGACGTTTTTGGGCGGCTTTGTGGGCGGAGTTTATGGGCGGTGTTTACCGGCGAGCGGTTTGGCAGTTGCGTATGGCAAGGCCGGCTCCAATCCATTCAAGGCTACTAGGCGCATGTTCAAGCATGTTTGAGTTTCCTCTGCAACTTCAAGGGCTCTTGATGAGGCCCCTGCCGTTGGTAGTCAGCGGTGCTTCAGGTGGACTTGTGGGGTTGTGCTTGCAGATTCTGAGGGAGATCAGCCACCAACCTTTTGTGCCCCCTGAACCTGAAAGGCTTGTGCCCTCCCCCGCTGCTACGTGTGAGGCCTTGGAATTCCATCCGCCTTCGATCCTTCAGGATCTGCATTGGCCTTCTCTGTTTGTGGGCCTGGCCTGTGGACTTCTTGCTTGGCCTTTGTTGGACTTCCTGCTCATAGTTCGGTGGGGATTGTTTCGAGCAGCAAGGAAGGCTGCTCGGCCGTTCGTCCCTGGGGAAATTTAAAGGCTCATTGAATGAATACTGAGGTTCTGGCCTTACGAGCTGAATTGGTTGCTGTCAGATCTCTCATTCGTCAATTGGACGCCAGAGTGAACGAGCTTGAGACTCGGCTCGAAGGTTTTGAGTTCGTGACTGCTGAGGAGCCTCCCTCGGCCAGTTCTGTGCCTGCACAGGCAGCGTCCTTTACCCCTCCAACCCGTGTTGCTGGGAGTGACCCTCCAGTGCAAGCTCTGACAGGGGAAACTGTATTCTCCGACGGCAGCTGCTCCAGGTCACCAGGTTCGCCTACTTCTGCCTTCCGTGTCGCTCTCGCCCAACAGGTGGGACGTTTTCTCCGGTCCTGTTTGGAAGGGGGTCATAGGAAGAGTTCGGGCCGAGACCTGCTCAATTTGCAATCTCGCTACTACATTGTGGTGAGGGATTTTGCTGGACTCACTTACGATCCTCCTCGCATCTACACTGCCTTCAGCAAAGTAAAACCCCTGTGCTTGAGGGGCTTTGAAAAGGGAGACGCCGTATTCATTGGCCTGCCCTCCCAAGCCGAGGTGCGCATTGCCCTGAGCGCCGCTCGTTTGGCTTGTCCTGCTGGCAGCTTCGATGCCTGAAGCTGAAGAGTTCGACCTGGGGCCTGCTGCCCCGGGGCCTTCGGATAATCTTATTAGTGATCTAGGTGCCGAGTTTGTGATTGGCGCTTTGCATCTTGAAGGCGATTCTGAATTGGTCACTTGCCAAGTGGCCGCTGTTGCACAAACGGGGGAAGGCATTGTAGTTGCAGTTCCTCACGCTGCTTGGCACAGACAGGCTGCCAGGCGGCGATTGCCACCGCGCACTTTGAGCCGCGCCACTCTTGCTGAGGTTTTGGCCAGTACTGAGGCCGATCCGCGCGAAGCTCACCCTGTATGGAAAGTAAAGGTTTGGTTAGGGGTTCTTGGGCACGAAGCTGTCGTAGCCTCTGTCTTCTCCGAAGAGGACCAAGATGCCGACCTTGTGTTCGTTGTTGCAGGCTCCGGCGGGGGATCCAATCCTCCCGCGAGAGCCAGGCCTTTTGCAGATTCTCTGGCTGCCATCGCTTCCGAACATTTTGCATTCCTCTCAGCCGAAAGCCAAGGCGGGGAAGAAGGCGGGGTGGATCAGCGGCTGAAGACGGTCGAAGATACACTCGTGCAGATTCATTGCTTCTTTGGCCGAAGCTCGGCCCGTGGCTGGGGCTGTTCAAGCTCCAGCTCCTGCAAGACCTTCGCCGGAGGAGGCGACGACCTGCAAAGCGGTTTGGGCCCAAGGCAGCCGCTTATCAGAAGCTGAGAACCCTCTTGAGGACGGCTCCAGAGCAGATTTCTCGATCGATCGAGAGCTTTGATGACCGAAGATTTCTCACTTTGTCAGACGGGTCCGGGACAGGAGTCTCGGCCTTGCACGGCCCCTTGCACGGCCCGAGCCTGCGAGCATCGATCTCACTTGCAGAGCTTCGCGGCTATCCGCCAGGCTTGGACATTGGGAGGCATCATCGATGCATTGAACAACAACAGCCCCGAGGAGGCGAAGGCCATAGCTCTTTTAGCTCTGGCTGCGCTCGATCAAAGCGCCGTAGATGCAGGCAACTGGCTGCTTGCAGCAGAATTCAGTTTGGAGAACGCTCCTCCGTTCGGCGCTGACCAGCGCTCTCGAGCCCTCGAAGGCGAAGCAAACAAAAATCTTGGACAGCCGTTGGGTCAGCGTCCTGATGAGCCGCCTGAAGGAAAGAGATGCTTTCCACACAGCCAAGAGGAATCTGGGGGGGCCAGGAGGCCAAGCTCACAATCCTCCGACTGCGACTGCGGGGGACGACCTTTTCGGAGGAGGAGGAGAAGCCAAAGGAATGGGCAAAGCTGCCAAGGAGGAGAAAGGGAATTGATTCCCTTGCCAGAGGCCGGGCATGACGGGCGTGGAGCGCCCTCCTTTCGCTGTGCGAGTTTGCGTGTCTCAGTTTCATCCACTTCTTGTGCAGAAGTTTTGCGGCCGAGCCCGGGTGCATCTGGACGGTCCGTCTCGGTAAGTGAAGGCCCTGACACTGCGCATTGCCTAGCTAACGCCTTTCAGGAGGTGCCTCATGTTGAGCCATCCTCCGTCTCGGAGCCTTTTGTTGCCGCTCCTTCAGATCATTCTGCCTGCCCGCCGGGGACTGCCTCACCCTGCGGCGCCTGCCCTCTGCAACCGCATTCCAATCCCGAGAATCCCCTTTTAGGGTTCCCTAGTGCCTTGACCTCGCCTAGACCGAGAGTCCACTGCAAACCAACGGATGTGTCCGTCGTCCGCATTCGCCTTGTGCTGCCTTAGTGTCCTCTCATAAGGATAGGGGTCGTAGTCCTCAGAAACTTCCCGTAGGGTTTTTTAGTGCCTCGACCCCTGACCCTTTCCGTGTCCCTGTGAAAACAGTCAGCGCTGCACAAATGTCTCTCCAAGCGTGGAACAGAGTACAGACGTTGCTCTGGCCAGTTCCGGGGTTAAGGTTCAGGGCGATAGGGTTCGTAGTCCTGAGAAACTCCCCTTACATTTCCCTAGTGCCTCCGCCTTACCCTCCGACCCGTGTGTGCATAATCCTGAAACCCGTGCGAAGTTTTCCTCTGCAATCTCTGAACGTGCAGTACAGTGTACCTTGCTGGGATATGGGCTTCCTTTTTCCAGTGTATCAGCGCATCTGATTGCCGCCTTTCAACATTCTTCCATAGTCTCCGAGAATCACCCTGCGCGCAGCAGGGGCCCAACGTGGGAAAGCGATCCAAACCGGATCTTGCCATTTGGCCCATGCCTCTTCCACATCCTGAGCTTATGTTACCTGGGGCATCGCGCTCCCGCGACCCCGAGCAATTAGCCTTGAACGCTGTCGTGCTAGTGTTGGACTGGCTTTACCTAGGTATGCCTGCAGTCTGCCCCCAGCATCTCAAGCTAGGTTTAGGGTCTTCTTTGAACGCTTGCCAGGTTCAAGCTCTTGATAGGCTGAAGCCTAGCATATCCCAGTGGAACAGAAGCGGGCCTTACGGCCCTGCCGATATGAGTCGGGCGGCCTCTAAGTTTGAGGCTTATGAGGACGAGCTTGATGCCATACGAGCCCATGTAACAAAGCACCGGGACAGGAGCTGCCTGCCTGAGCTAGCCTTCCAGGCCCTGTCGCACGCTCGGCCTGTTGAGCCAAACCGATTGCGCTTTGTAGGATCGCCCACCTTTGATCCGACTCCTTTCCTTGACGCTGCTAACAGGCAGACGTACCTTCGGCCGCTTGATGCCGCTCAGGCCATTCCTCCCGAAGTGCCCATTCCCCGGGTCAGTGTGCGAACTCGACCCGGAAAGCTGCCTGAGCTTTTAGAGCTCCTGGCTTCGTCCGAAAGACTCAGGGTCGTCCGAAAATCTGAGCTCTCGAATGGTCTCAGGAATGGAATGTTTTCTTTAGCAAAGGGTGAAACGCGAGACCGAATGATCCTCGACGCTAGGCCTCCGAACCTGGCTGAGCGCACTGAAGAGCGTTGGATCAAGTCGTTGGCCTCCTTGGAACACTTGCAGTTCATGCATATGGCTCCCGAGTACGACGTTGCCATTTATGCAGAGGACCTCAGGGAGTTTTATCATGCCTTCAAGATTTCCTTGCAGCGGTCTCACCGCAACGCCCTGGCTTTGTGTTTGCCTGCCAGCGACCTAAAGCGACTCAGTGGATGCTCTAAGCTCTGTGCTGGGTTTCGTCTTCTGAGCTATGGCTATGGGTGATACCAATGCAGTCGCTATCGGTCAAACAGCCCATCTGTCTTGCGTCCTTAGGACAAAGGCTCTGCGCCTGGACCAGTTCATCACGTTGCACGGGCGACCTGCCCGCACTGGCGAACTTGTTGCTGGCTTGCTCATAGATGACCTCGTTCTGCTCGACCCAGTGCTTTGTGCTCAACCAGCTTCGCCCTCCCGCGGGGAACAGATCATCGAGCGAGTTGTTCGAGGCTATGCTGAAGCAGGACTTCCGAGGCATGATGGGAAAGCTGTTGCCGGAGCCTTTGCAGGCAAGTTCTGGGGTGTTTGACGGCAAGACCAGGATTCTGAAGCCTAATCCAAAGCGGGTTACTCCGCTTATCTCCTTGATTCTGAAGGTCCTTGAGCTTGGATTCTGCTCCGCTCGCCTGCTTGAAGCCATAGTAGGCGGACTCGTCTCGGCTCTGCAGATACGTCGCAGGCTCCTTTGTCTCCTCAAGGCCGTTTATCAAGCCCTACGAGGAAAACAGCCTTCTGAAGTTTTCAGGTTGAATGGCGAGGTAAGTTCTGAACTCCTGTGCGCCGCCACTCTGGCTTGCCTTTCCGATGTTGACGTTCGAGCTCCTGGAGCTCCCTGCGTCGTCTGTAGTGATGCCTCCTCAACGAAAGAGGCTGCCGTGATTGCGGGCGTCGCGCCCTGTTTGAGCGTTGAGCTCTGCCGCCATGGCCTGCAACGAGGTTTGTGGAACAAGCTCCTGAGACCTTTGGATGCGCTGCTACGAGAGAGAGGTGAGGACGACCTTGTAGGTCCGGATGAGTCAGCGGAAGCATACCAGAGTCATCCCCTCTGGGAAAGCCTGGCTCAACATTTGCAATTCAGTCTTTTGGGCCGAATTGTGACTTGCTCCGCCCGCCGCCGCATAAACATCGGTGAGCTCCGCGCCTCGATCCGAGCAGAAGAACAGATTGGCTTGAAGCATCCAGGCTGCAGGTGCATGCGTCTGCAGGATAGCCAGGTGTCGCTAGCTTGCTTGGTCAAAGGACGTAGTTCCAGCAGATCCCTCAACTTCGAACTCCGAAGGTCTTTGCCTCAGTACCTGTCTTCCAAAATCCGGCCTTTTTATGGCTTCCTAAAGAGCGCCTTCAATCCAGCCGACGATCCCACGAGAGACGTTGAGATCCGCTCGGCCTGGGACGGTGCACCTTCTTGGCTAGCTGAAGCCGGACTGGGAAACTTTGCGCCTCTTGATGACTGGCTGTGTGAGAGGCACATGCATCTCCACCAACTGCGTCAGCTGCCTCCTGCTCACGAACTCCTCCCTGATGCTCCTTTGCGCTTGCCAGGGCCAGATCCCCAGCGTGTTGGGAGGATCACTCGAGAGCCTAAAAAGTTCGCTAGGTCTTTGTTGAAGAGGCCTTCGATCCTGGCTTGTGACATCCTGAAGCTTTTCGACCGTCTGCCCAGGGAGTGTTTTTCCAGAAATCTCTTCAACAAGCGACGCGGCAGGTCTTTTGCTTCAGGGCGTTCATGGTGGAGTAACTGGACTGCGCAGCACCTGTGATACCTTTCCTTGGACTGCCTTAGCCATAAACTCCTTCATTGAAACTGTCAGGCTGGATTTGCCTACTCTAGCTTCATCATCATCGACAATGCGGATCGCTCCCTCACCTTAATTGCCACAATGCTAAGAGCGAGCCGAATCTTGTTGTTCCGCTGAGTTGCTTCTCTGGTGGAGGCCTGTGGGTTGCCACCGAGGGAGGCAGCGTTTGTGCGCAGCGTAAAGGTGTTGAGGTTGCAGGAGAAGTGCTTGAAGCTTCGCGAGGACCTGTCATCTTTGACGCGAGGAGGCTGCGCAGCACGCAAGCTTGGAAAGGACGAAGGACTGTCCTAGTCTGCTACTCCATCCGGAGTCTCAAGA
Organism: Symbiodinium pilosum; assembly: GCA_905231905.1. Classification (NCBI taxonomy): domain Eukaryota; class Dinophyceae; order Suessiales; family Symbiodiniaceae; genus Symbiodinium; species Symbiodinium pilosum. The sequence continues at coordinate 21,096 of CAJNIZ010014991.1, forward strand.
AGCTCACTCCCGGGCATCTTGCCCAGTTGAAGCGCCTGGGCTTCAGACCTTCGACCCACGGTGAAAGTGAAGAAGCTGCAGGTGGCGAGCAAGAATTTTTATCTTCCATTCCTCGAGTGGCGCCTCCTCCTGAATTCCATGAGCTCACTGAGAGATTCGGACTGCAGGCCTTTGAGGGGCCAGCCAGCGCTATCAAGCGCGACATAGAAGAAATTCTCCCTCACAAAGATTTCCTTGACGGCTCCCTCCGGGTCGAGCCTCCTGCAAACAGCGTTGGCTCCCCCCGGGTTGAGCCTGCGTATAAACCTGCCGAGCCTTGTTCTCCGCCTTCCGGACGCTGCTGGATTTGGACTTCAGCCTTCCGCGCCTCTCTGCCCACTCTCCGCCGAAGCCTTGGACTTGCGTGACCGTTTGGTGTATTCTGCATGTTTCAGCTCCCTGCACCAAGCCTTTCTTTCAGGTTCAGGGTGGCTTGACTTGTTTTCAGGGTCTAGGGGAGTAGCAAAAGCCATGGCCCGCGCCGCGCCTTGTTGGACACTGTGTTACGACCTGCTGCATTCTCAGGACGAGGACTTGTTGAGCTTTGATACTCAACAAGAGATCTTGCACTGGTCAGGCTAAGAGCCTTTCGAGGATTCTCTGCCGGCCCTGTGTGCAGCTCTTTTTCGACCGCTATTGTGCCGGCCTGGAGAACGAAGGAGTTTCCTGAAGGTGCACCCTGGGTTACCACGGCTCAGGCTGACAAGTTGAAGACTGGAAATTTCATGCTGGAGTTCATTCTGATTCTTGTTTCTGAAGCAGTTCGGTTGGGTTTGATCTACATTGTTGAGAACCCCAACAGCTGGATGTGGGCTCAGCCTGCTTGGAGCAAAATCAGTTCGGAGTTCCTCCTCAAGGATTTCCTCACGGACTATTGCGTCTATGAGACGCGCTGGAAGAAGGCTACCCGTTTCCGCACGAACGGACAGCTGGGGGGGAAGAGACTGCGGTGTTCCAGGGATCACAGCCATGTAATCCTTCGAGGGCGTGATAAGACAACTGGAGTGAACTTCACGAAGCTTGCCGAGCCGTATCCAAAGCGCCTGTGCGAGCTTCTCGCGCAGGCCCTTGCACAGGATGCCCGCTGGATTGAAGGCTGCAGGCCCCTTGCGCGCTGTGCTAAATGCACTGGGGCTCGCTTCGGAGAAGCTCGAAATCCTGGGCCTCGGCCTCGAAGACGCAGGTCTGCAGCAGCTCTTGCAGAGGTACCGCTCGTCGAGCCCGCCGCTGCTACTTTGAGTTTGTCAATCTGGAGCCGTTTCGTTGCGTGGCTCAGCACTGACAGCAGCGAACAACTGGAAGAGACTGTCTTGTCTTTCCCCGAGCTCCTCGTAGAGATGCTGGTTGCTTTTGGACAGGTTCTGTATAATGATGGTGCTCCACCTCAGCATTACAGACTTTTACTGGCGCATGCCCAACGGCTCGCACCTCGCTCACGAGCTCTGATGAGGCCGGCTTGGGACAATTTGACCAGATGGGAACGTTTAGAGCCCACGTGCTTCCTGGCTATAGTCTGGAACTGGCGACGTTGGGCGATGGTGTCCATTCTCGCCTTTTTTGGCTGCTGCCGAGTGGGAGAAGTTTTCCAGGCCCTCAGGGCTGACTTGCTTACCCCATCAGACTTGCTCAGGACCGATGGTCGTTTCTTCTTGCGGATCAGGAACCCGAAATCGCGGGGCAGAGGCGCTCGAATCCAGCACTGTACCATTTCGCTCGATTTGTGATGAGCACTGCTGCCCTTCTTAGGCCTTCGGACCCTCTGTACTTCGGCAGCCCCAACGTTTACCGGAGACGCTGGGACAAGCTACTGACTGCTTTGGGCCTGCCTCTTTCTTCAAGGATCACTCCCGGGTCCATCCGTGGCGGAGGTGCAGTTGCGGCTTATCAGAATGGAGTTCTGATCAGTGAACTACAATGGCAGATGCGGCTTCGAAGCCAAAATACTTTGGCTTACTACTTGCAGGAAGTCTCAGCTGGATCAGTTTTACCTGGTCTTCCTAGACGATCCAGGGAACAGATCTCTGCGGCAGTGGCCTTTTTCCCCTTCGCTTTGCTCACTCCGCCCAGCGCACGTTGAGTGCAATGCCCTCCGGGCTTCTTACTTGCTGTTGGCCGGGCGTGGATAGTGGCTGAGAAAGCTGAGCGCCTTTAGGGCTCTCCAGCTTCAAGCACCTCGATTAGCTCGGACTTGGAAAAAGAGCGAGCTTGGGAAGCAGTAGAAGCTCCAACATGTTCAAGCATGTTTGAGTTTCCTCTGCAGCTTCAAGGGCCCACCTGCCCGCCCTTGGGCTGAGAAAGCTGAGCGCCTTTAGGGCTCTCCAGCTTCAAGCACCTCGATTAGCTCGGACTTGGAAAAAGAGCGAGCTTGGGAAGCAGTAGAAGCTCCAACATGGCTGTTTCTAGGTGTCAATGTTGTATCTGAAAATCAAAATTTGCACAGCCGAGAAAATCTGTGGCGAATGAGGTCTTCAGGGCTAGGGCAGATGAGATGTTTGTCACATTTCATTTTTTGTTTTTTTTCGCGTAACCCTTGATTGGAAAGTACCTGTCCCAACCGGCCACGCCAGCTGTTGGTCAGTGCTGCACCTGGGTCTAGGTTTCCGAGATGCTAAAAGCTGCTGCCATGCTTTCGAACAGGGTGTGAGCTGCGGCTGATGAACAAAACCCCCATATCTCATGAGATGCAGGGGATGTGGCAGGGTTCTACTGATTCATCTTCTTATTGGCCCAGTGCAGCAAGCCTGTGCTTTTCCATGTGCTAGACCGCTTTAATGTCCACTTGCTACTAAGAACTCTCCTTCCCTCCACCCCCTAGATATGGGCCCGGGCCTATGTAACAGAGGGATTCAGGTCAATGCTCCGAAGCTCCAGTAGTAAGCGGAGTGGATCTTGTAATTACGGCGAGGTTCTGACTACGTGCAATTGTGCGGGGTTTATTAATATGATGTCAACATTGCTTCTGAAGCAAAACATATTTAGCGGACGTCGCCAGCCTGCACCGCAGCCCAGACCTCCAATTTTTTGCAGCAAGTGGCGGCACCCATGCCGCTTGGATTGAAAAGACACTCGACAAAGATGCTGCCAAGCCAGAATTTGCGGCATTGAGGAGGCGTGTTCGGCGTGGGAGGCTTGAATGCCAGCTTGAAGCACAAGTTGTGGAAATGCCCTGCTGTGTCTGCGCGACTTGGTCCCATTCCTGAGGTATGGGAACTGTTCTTGGATGAAGAGGGCTTGCAGTCCTTGTGTATGGCTGCTAGGTTCGGTGCCAGCCTCCTTGACTGCCATGCCTGATGAGGTCTACGTGAGAGGGTCGCAATGCATTTGCACAGCCACTGGCTTGTGGGAATCTTTTCGGAGCTTGGATGCTTCGCAGTTTTATTTTCGCACGGATGGGTCTGGTGGCCTTATTTCCTGCGAGCCACGCCTCAGGTTGTGTGCTTGGAGTGTTGTGGCCATTCGTCGCGTGGCACCGTTTGATGTTCAGGCCACTTTGGGAGGGCCCCTGCCAGGATATGAACAGACGGTCCCTCGTGTTGAAGCTCATGCCATTAAAATGTTGTTTCAGTGTACCACTGCTGCTGTTGAACTTTGCAGTGATTCACAGTTGTGTGTGCGTCGCTTGGGGAAAGTTCGGAAGCAAACCTATGAGACCTTGGAGCATCTGAACAACCTGTCCGTAGGCTCCGGGATGTTGGACATCTCCCCCTGGAAGTTTTGGCCATTTCTAGGACAAAATAAAAGGTTTAGAGCTCATTTGTGTTCAAGTATTCATAAATAGGGGGCACAACAATTAAACAAGTTGTCTCTTTGTTGCCGCTTATGTCTCAGTAACTTGAGCCTTGAGCCCTATTAGACTGTACGCGTGCGACATCTGCATCCATTTGTGGCATCGTGAGAGAGACCCCAAAGAATGGGTGAGCTTGCCACGAAAGCCAGCGCGGAGAAGCGATGGGCTTTCCGGATCCTAACTCAAATCCAAGTGCAGTCCCCCAACTGGTGGCTGGGACATCTTCGCTGGTGGTTTTTGAGAAGCGTGGCGCCTCTTTGAGATGCTCTTTTCCGCGAGGTTTGCGTTTATACAGTCACAATCCGATGTTTTCAGGGAGTTATTTTGGAAGGCAGAACACGATTTCTACAACTCAGACGTAGCTTTGAAAGTTCTCGCCACGAAGATTTTTGGCTATTGTGCTGCTTCACTTTGGAGTCGGAGATTGACTGTGTAGCAGCGAAGCCGATAAAGAGTTGAGAAGCAACCTTCGCCTGAAAGATGCGCCGCAGACAGGCCATGTCAAGCTCTCTCCTATCAACGAAGGCTTGTCAAAGTTGTTAGTGCTTTGCTGCCTTGTCGACGGGAAATTTTTCGCACAGCTGCAAAAAAACAGCTTGCCCACGTCGATTGCAAGGTTTTTGGCAGAAGCGTGCATGGTTCCAATTCACTGTGCGCCCTTCAGTCCTCCTGGTTTCAGTTGATTTGGATGCCCAGGTTTCACCAACCATGGATGTTTTGCCAGATGGGGCTGGGATGGCTTCTTCTCAAGGGTGGAGCTTTCAATGGGCCAATCGCAGGGGTTTTCGGGATCACTCACGTGAAGCCAAAAGTTAGGCCTGGTTGACAACGCCTTTAAAGCAGGATGAATGCCCTACTCCTCTAAGATCGGCTTTTAGATGTAGTTATACGCAATTCCTTCATCGACCTTTTACGAATGTGTAGTATAGTGTAATACCTTTAAGTCTTAAAATCTATGTTTTCAGAAGGGTTGAGAAGGACAGCCGAGTATACGTCCGGCATGACAATCCTTAAGTATCCGAACTAGTACTTTAGGAGTTTTAGTACGGCAGGGGTTCCCACATCCCCATGGATGGGGATATGGGTAGATTCAGGTAGCCCTTTGCGAGGTTGCTTGAGCAGTAGGGCTAATGCATGTGCAAGCCAAATCATCCTCCAACAATGCTTCTCTTATGCTGTAACTATCTGGTTGGACATTGCAATCAGGGGCCGGGGCTCCCTACATATATCCAGGCAGAAACTTGGCATGCTCAAAACCAGTCAGGCTTCGCACTTCTTCCTCTCAGAGGGGACAGCATGCTTGAAATGTCTACGGGACCAAATTTTCCAGTACGGGAAGGTTTTTTTGATAGATTTTGCCGGATCGTCGCCTGGTGGTGTGCCAGGCTGCTTTGGCAACCTTGATGTGCTTCGCAAAAGTGCATTCCTGGAGGGCTAAGAGCCAAGCACCTGCCATTTGGCGCCCTGCGTCGCCGAAAGTCCTTGCAGTCAAAGATCCTTGGCAAGGCATATTGAAGCTGCCTGCAGCTGCTTGCCTTGCTCTCTTCCGTGACACCCCACTGGCGGCAACTGGTGACAGACTCGGCTTCGTGATGGGGCAGGCCGCCGTCAAAAGGGAATCCGGAGCCTTACCAGCCAAACAACCGTAATCAGTGAAAGGCTTGAGCTCTGCCTGGCACTGCATGTTGGCAAAGAAGGACCAGGAGATGAAATGGACCAAATACCCTGATGCAAGTCGAGGAGCGCAGCCGTGTAATTTAAATCAAGGTTCCTTTGGCTGCAATCTTGCGAAGGCCAACATTTTCCTCACCTAAAAAACATTCTTATGCCGCGCCATGGGGGCTCCTGACAACTTGGGAAAGCTTCTGGCCACGGCAAGGGCTTCCTCACCCACCTCCACTTCTGAGACGTCCCTGGTGACAACGGACCTATAATTGTAAGTTGGGGATGGGTTCGCTTTCAGCTTGCTGAGGCCTTGCGAGCCGCTTGAATGTGAGTGCTTGCTTCGTAGGAACCGACATGGGATACGAGAGCGCAACCTTGCATCTAAAAGCTTGAGCCGACTTTGACCAAGGTCTTGCAGTTTGTAGAATCGTTTTTAGCTGCTCGCGCTCATGCTGTTGCCCTTGACATATCCTCATACGTCTGTGGGTGGCTGTGAATCCAACCAGCATCCACGACAATTCCTGGAATGTGCGTGTTCGTCATGATCAAGCGCGTTGAAACTGTGCCGCCGAGGCAAACGGTACATGCATGTGACGGAGCTTGGCGGAGGGTTATCGGGCCTGGAGTTCTAAACGGCTGCAAGCAAACACTAAGAACACCGTGCGCCAGCTGTTGCCAGCTCAGCTAACGTCCCTTGTTTCAAGCCCTTCATTCGTGTTCATTGATTGCCTATGAGGGTGAGCCTCTCTGCTTCGCGATGCCACCGCAGAAAACCGTGGCGAACGTGGCTCCTGCAAAGTTTCAGCAGATCTCAGCAGCATCGGTTTCCTCCTGTTTCGACTGGCGGCTGTGGGGCCACTGGGTAATGATGAATTCTATTCGTCATCTGCTTCGTCCCCACAGCCACACTTGAACTTCTTGCTTCCATTTGCTTCCGCTGGCAGCAGAGGCTTTTGACATGCTTTGACCAACATGGTACCGGCTCAACAGGCTTGTGTCCGAGTCAGGGAGCCGGTCGACTTGAATGGGACTGACCATCTGGCAAAAGCGGGCTCCCCTGCAACTTCAACGTCCGCTAGCCTTGTCAAAAAAATACGCGCTATGTTCGCGTCAATTTCACAGAGGCATCATGCGAATTTGTATGCAGAGGCGTGGGGTTCATGTTTCTAAGCCGCTCCGCCATGCCCCGCCGCAGTGCTCCCAAGCTCAGGCTGTGGTGCAAGTGCTTCACACCTGGCAAAGGACTTGGAACGTTCGCAGCTAGAGGCCGGAAAGCAGACCAGACCTGGTCAAGTCCTGCGCTGACATCAACCAATTCAAGCCAGTGCATTTTTCTAGGGCAGAGTGAGCAAGATTTGTCCTTCGTGCAGGTTGAGAAGCTGCAGCAGGAGCTCAAGGACGGAGCCAGATTTCAAGTTTCAAGGGCCATCTCCCTTTCCTGAAGGCATTGCGAGTTGTCCAGGAGAGCGAGCAGAGCCGAGCGACCCTCCAGAAACAGCTGAAGTCGGAGCTAAAGGCAGTGTGCCACACCACCAGCCACGACGAACAAGCACAGTCTCAGCAAGAGTGCTGGGAGTGCGCATTTTGATTTTGCCTCGGTACACATGCGATGCTTGGAGCCGTTGCTTTGCAGAAGTGAAATGGAAGACTGCTGCCAGGGTGATGCATCCGCGCACATTCTGGTCGAGGTTTGGGATAAGATGTCTTGAGGCGTTTATTTGAATATAACACCGGGGCGGGGCTGCCTCTGTTGCAACCATAATTGCCGCACTTCCACAGTTCTGCTTGCGCTGCCCGGTAGTCATGCCGACTGCAGGCCGAGCCTTTGCTCAACGCACGTGCAGCTTGTCTCGAGCTGTGCGAGGGTGCCATGCTTATGAGAAACTGCCTCTGCCCAAGGCCCGCAGCCCTGATGCCAAAGCTGCTTCCAATGAGCTGTTGGCAGAACGCTGTGAGGCCAGGCCGCTAGGCCGCTTTCGCTTTCAGGGCAGGGCTTCAAACACCCGTGAAACCCTGCTGCGAGGCGGTTGTGGCCGTCCAGCCTTCTTGTCCGTTGCCTTCAGCCAAGGACACGGCGCGCTCAGCGATGAGCCGATGAGCATGTGTTCGCCATGTGCCCTGCAGGAGTCCTTGGAGAGCATCATTCCGCAAGACCATGCGCCAGGTAGAGCGGAACTTCCAGCAATGTGCTGCAAATTGCTGGAACCCCTGTGCATTCTTGTGCGCAGGGCTGCCATCAGTGGTTGAGCAGCAGGAGAAAGATCTTCCAGCTCTGCAGCAGGAACGGCATGTACAGCAAATCAGATGAAGCTTACATTTCTAATTTTTGCGATAGTCGCTAGACATCATGGCTCTGCTGCTTTCTGGGAATCCGGGAAGGCCTCATTTAAGTCATGCCTCAAGGAGCTGAAGGACGCTGGGCATCAGGCAACGTCAGTTTGCAGTCCATCGGAGGAGAATAGCCAAGCTACCAGCCAGGTTGAACTACCGGGAATCGTTGTGCACGAAGTGGAGGCTGGTTGTGTAGTGGAACAGCTTTTGTCTGCAATCAATGACCATTTCAGTCTTGAAGCATTCTAGTGGGCAACGGCTTGCCATGCTGTTATGATGAGCAGGGCAACACGGCATCAAACGTACTCGTGCTGCCGAGCATCTAGGAAATACTGCTCTTTAACTTACTGCTGCTAGTCTGCTGTGGGCTGTGGGGCAAACTTGAAAAGGTTCTGGAGCACTAGGTGCTCAAAACCAACAAGTTCTTCCGGCATGAGTCATCGCAGAAGCACCAGTTCCGGCCTAGGCTCCTGCGAGCGACTGCCAAGCTGAAGTTGAGGTGGATTCTGAGAAGCATGGGATCGCCATTTTGCTTTTCAGCTGGGTGGATTCCACGAAGATTGTCAGTAGACAGTGCCGCGATGCCTAATCTCAATGCCTAGTCGAGTGCCTGATGCTGCACATGAGCAGGGGCACCAGCAAATTTCACTGGAATCAACTGCCTGGACCCTACTGAGATAGCAAGAGCAGGGTTGACACTGAGTCCTGGAAGTTTTGTTGACTGTCTGCAGCAAGGCCAGCACCTGCAGTCCTGGTGTTCTCACAAAGTCTGCGTCTACGTGCAGCCAGTGCTTTTGCGAGGCCTTGACAATTAAGGGAACCAAGACACTACCTCACAGACTTGCTTGGAGACTCAGCAATGTGCTGCAGCACATAATTTCATTCATATTTACCTCAGCACTCCTGAACACCGTCGCAGTAGCATGCCGCAAACACGTGTCTCGGCGCAACACAAGCAGACTTTATATACACCAATTCAATCTGACGAGGCATCAGCGATGCAAGGTTGATAGCTGATAGCCCTTCGACTCAAATTCAGGTCAATTGAATCAGTCAACAGGTCAGAAGAGGCTTGGACTTGCATAGTGCGCACACGTGCTACCTCAAACGATAGGTCCTACAGGACAGCCAGTTCTCGAAACAGCTCCAAGCCTAGATTTGATTCACGCTTTCTGAGGCTTTAAAGCAGGAGGGTGAATGTTCAGGGAGTGAGAGGCCCGTGCGGCATAGTGGCATACCTCATGATTTGTGAGGATTGAGAGCGGTTGGGACCCTGCTCTGTTTTTTGGTCTGAAGCGTGTGCTGGCTTTTCAAGGTCTGAAGGAGTCAAAAGCTAGTCTAGCTCTCAACTCGATGACTGAGAGGTGGCTGAGAGCGTATGTCTTGAGCCTTGTCGTCCGGCACCAGTCTGGTGTTGTTTTGTGTCACCTGTCTTTCACGCGTCACCTGTCATGTGCCAGGCCAGCAGTCTCTTCCTGGATCCGAGCGATTTGAATCAGTGCCCGTATGGTGAGATTAAGCCGCTAGCTTTCGCTACCTGGAACGAAACCAGATGCTCGCTTATGCTGCGTTTGTATCCCTTGTGCATTCAAACCCCAAGTTGTCATTTTGAAGGAGCTACATTGATGCTTGTACATCTACACATCTACCCGGATGGCGTGCTGGATATGTTGCAAGGTATTGTGAAGGATGCTGGACCGAATTCTATGGACATCCACCCTGTCGTTCCGAGTTGGCGCTCGTGCCAATGGAGGTCACTGGGTTAGCACATGTCAGGACGTGCTAAACGATTTCTGATCAGTGGCTTCCTCTGGCGCATTCGTGCCAGGTGTCTGAGCCAGTGGCCGAGGAGCTGCGAGTTTTGCAGCTTCACGCGACCATGTTAGCAATTGATGCGAACGCCAGGAAGTCCTAGCAGAGGCCTGGTCAGAGCAAATACTCCCTGGTTGGCCACCACCATTTGCCAAAGCCTCAGGCCCAGCTGTCAATTCTTATCCCTGCTCTTGATTGATAACTTGCGTCAAACTCAGTGGAACCATGTAACGGCTGTGCCATTTTAGGTCAAGATGCAGGTTTTGAAGAAAGGTTCCTTGAGGCATCATGTCCAACGAACAACAAATTCATCACCATCATCATTTCCAGCTTCCGCGAGGTACCTGTCCTTTTCATGTGTTGCAGCTCTAAGCTCAGACATGTTCAGGCCATACGTTGAACAAGTCCAAAGGGACTAAACCGACGAGGAGTGCTAGGTCTGGGCCAAAAAGTTGCAAGCCTCACCGGCTTGACTGCTCATCGTGTTAGAAGTGGTTCCCCTGTTGTTTAAGGAGTCACCATGGAGGCCCCGCAAGCTGGCAGAAGGCATAACACCAACAGTCATTAATTCAAAACATCCAAGCATGCAACCGCATTCATCTGCTTTGAGATCTAGATCGAGAGAAGTCGTGGAGAATCCAGGGGTTACGGCGGCCGGCCAACCCAGACGTCCTCAATCAGATCAAGCTTCACTTGAAGACCTCATGGCGCAGCAGGTGCACTTGCTTTGAGAACAGACAGCAGTATTCTGTCAGCAGTCAGTTGTGCATGTTCCACAAGATGAAAACCTTCACAACCTCTGGAAAACCTGGGCCGATGCATTTGGGTCGCTTCATTCAGAGTCTTCCCTCAGCAAGTGAGCTGCCAACAATTTGTCAACGTGGTGATGCGTGACGAGGTTCCCAACATGAACTCAGCGAAGCAGCAGAGATTCGATCCAGACGTAAAGCAGCAGTCATCGAAGGTGAGACCAGGTAGTGTCAGATTGTGCTGCTCCAGTTGGACAAACAAGCAGTGCTGTTTCAAACAGGAGGCCAGTGCGCAAAGCAGGTAACCATCACAAAAGAAAGCGAGCTAGCAGGACTGGACAAGAAGTACCCCGATCTTTCCAACTTCTTTGACTTGAAGTTCGTCGATACGAACACGCCATATCCTTCCAGTTCTACATGATCACCGTGTAAGCCCAGATCAACCGAGCGAAGAACTCCCACGCCATTTCTTGGAAAACGTAGCACGCCAGCAAGTTCAAGAAGCAGTTGTAATCGGTCACACGTTATTCGAGCAGAGCCGCCTCGAATGCTTCATGTTAGCGCAAGTCCCAGTCGACGCGCAGGATAGCAACGTACAAGGATACCAAAAGCGGAAAAAGCAGGGGCAAAGGCCAAGATGAAGGGGAGCGGCAAAGGAAAAGGCAAGCAGGGTAACGCTCAGGTGTCGCCCGCAACAGTGTCACCTGGGGCAGGGTCTATTGACACTCTAGGCCTCCAGCCTTCATACGCCGCATCCTAATCGGTGCTTGATCGAAGCTACTGGAGTTCAAGTTCAATTCCATCAATTTTTGCATGCTTCGTGTCCGTAGATCCTTCAGGACCAGCACGTGCAGCTTGCCCTTTAGAATCTCTGGCGAGTTCATTCGCTCACGGATGCCTTCTTCGTTTCATATTCTTGGCTACGTCATGCTCTAGCTCAACAAGGGTGGCAAGTTTGTTGTGGACCAGCATCAGTGCTCGCTGCAGCGTATCCAAACTGGAAGAGTGTTTGCACGCGTCAAAGTTCTTTGACAATCAGCCGATGGAGAAGTCGCACTCGAAACATGGCTAAGAACAAGCGCGAAGCCGTGGTTATCTTTGCTGTCACAGGCTTAGGCGATGTTCTGATGCCCCGAGGTGGGTTTTTCACGAGCTCAGACGTCTCCTGGATGAGCATTTCTAGCGACAGGATGTGGCAGAACACCGTCGCAAATCGTCCCAGGCATTTTGTGATTTGGACAGTCTTACCCAACGTTAACGTGTCAGGCAGTTGGCTTGCGCCAGCTTGCCTATTCCTACGTAGTATGTTGAAACCTATCCAAGACAGCGTACAGCGCACGGTGAGCAGTAGCAATGAATTTCTGGGTTCACTTTCACGGCAAGTTCCAGAAGACTATGAGACCGCAATTATTGATGCGAAGAATCTCTGCCTGAGCATCAACTGGGATCACTTGACCAGTGTGTTGACGATTGCAGCCATTATTCGCGCAATAATCTGGCAGATTTCATTGTGAGGCTCCTCAATGTGATCCTCAGGAATCAGTTTGTGTTGCGCCGGAGTGAGTTTTTTCAGACGTAAGGCGTAGAGGCGTAGAAATTCGTGAAACAGCACGGTGACAAAATCATACTCTATGCAAGACTTGTCGATGACCCCGTTGTTGGTGCAGCGTGCGTGGATGACACGCAGCGTACCCAAAACTCCTGGAGAAGCGAGATGATTTGTGAGATAGCTTGCAGAGGTGGACGCACCAACTCATTGGAACAACCAGTGGCTTTCCCCTTCGCGTTGCTTGGTCATATGTTTCAGGTTGCGTGGGTTGCCAAACCTTCCAGAAGCTGCCCAACAAGTACTTGTACCTTCGTTGTGACACTGCCATGTGTCACATGTTCTGCAAGGGCTGGTTCAAGGTGAGACCGTCAGATTATGGCGCGCAAACAAGTCTTCTCGCTCACTCGCCATCTTGTCGTTCAATACTTGGCTCGCCGTGGGCATCCTAATTGACTAGCAAGCAGTTGCTACGATTGAACAGTGGGCAAGCGCGTGAAGTGTTTTGCATTGCTCCATTACAGTAGCGCGATTCCCGTGAGAGTGATCAAGCAATGTTTTCACAAGCGTGCTCAAATTTTGAAGCACGCTTTCCAACAAAACGATTGTGCAGGGACTGCTTTTTTGCGTCCAGCCAAATTTGTTCAGAATTCGCTTTCGTGACAATCATTGGCTTTTATTGCCGACTCTGAGCGCTTTGTTTTCCATCACTGGTGTAGGGAGGGCGGGTGGGCCAGTTCCTTAATTAAACACAACCAAACGCATCACCATCATCATTTCCAGCTTCTGCAAGGTACCTGTCCTTTTCATGTGATGCAGCTCTAAGCTCAGACATGTTCAGGCCACACGTTGAACAAGTCCAAATGGATGAAACCGACGAGGAGTGCTAAGGTCTGGGATCAAAAAGTTGCAAGCCTCTCTGGCTTGACTGCTCATCGTGTTAGGAGCACGCTCATCACGTGTCGCAAAGTTTGCTGAAGCAGGTTCTGCAGGACGAGCCAAGCACCGTGGTTGGCCATAGCAGGCCTTTCCTTGTCAGCTGTCTGCCGCGCTTGCAAAAGGTTTTCACAGGGGACGTGCAAGCGCAACCCGTCAAGGGCCTGTGCTAATGGCCACTTCCTTCAAACAGCCGCCGCCGCCTCCGTGAGCGCAGATCTGGGCTCAGGTTCCGATTCAGGCCGAACGTCCCGTGATAGCTCAGCGCCTACTGCTTCTTGCCAGCCCACAGCAGGATGGTGCAGGCGGCCTGCTGGACCCCTGGCAAGACATTGATCGACCCTTGCCTGGATCTCTGGAGGTGCCCCGCGTCCGGGCACTCCTGCTTCAGGTTTCCCATCCCAGGTGTGGAGGACAGACCCAACGCATCGCCAGGCTGCCGTCGGCGCTGATGCCGGACAGTTCAAACTTTCGCCGCGGATTGCCTTTGGTGATGACCTGCTGCCCAGGCCCAGGGTATTCAGTAGTGCCCCAGCTCAGAACGAGAGGGGAGCGTCGCCTTAGCGTGGTGTCTGAGGTTACTGTGTAGTTTCTTGCAGTGCAAGGTGTGGCTACGCGTGCTCAGTGACCAGGCGCAGAGCATCCATGATGAGCGTGGGTGTTCAGTTTGTCACCGCTAAAAGTGGAGAGATCTCTGCGTTGAGACTCGTTCTGCATGCACGTTCAGGCCTTCAGTAGGCCTAACGGGTCAGGACGTGTCCGTGTGTGACGTGCCAGCTTTGTTGTGGAAGCGGGGGCTTGCTGCGTGCGTGCAATAGGGTTTTCAGGGCCGTGGCAGGATGCTTAGGGTTTTCTCCCGTCAATAGACATACTTCGCTAGGCAGACAGTGTCTAACCTCTTGACGTCTGCTAAGAGCGCTTGAGCCGCGGAGTCCAAAATCCAATGACTGGCTCTTTTGCATACAGTTTTTGAGCTTGAGCAGTCTGCTCTGAGCATGAGCACTGCTTTCAGCATCCACGCCGTCCAGTGTCCAGCTCGAGACTACGAGACAGGGGAGAGTCTTTCTTCTCACCGCTTGAGTGGATGATAGACCTCTGGCCAGGACCTGCAGGCGCGCGGAGTTGAATGGAGTTGACACTAGGCTTGCGCGTGCGATGCTCAGCTGCCATGCTTTGCGTGCCTCGGGGCTGCGCAGCTGGATCCACTCAGCGAGATGTCTTGGCCAGGGGCATACTGCGTACTCATCTCTTGCCTTGGCAGGCGTTGACCAGGGAGCGCTACAAGGATGGCAGACGTCTCTGACGGCCCATCAGTTCACCAGAGGTCGAAGGTGTTAAGCGCCTGACTCCGCAGGAGCGTGATTCCAGGTTCCACACTGCGCAGAAGAAGCTAGGCAGCTGTTCCTTGTCTAGGGCCACAAAGGTCAAAAGGTGGCGGATGGGGGGTACGACCGCTATCTCAGATCACTTTGGAATGAATGGAAGTCGCAGCGACCTCAGGAGAGCAATCAGCATCACCCTGGACCAGGGCATTGCCAAACAGTCTAAGGCGTGGGAGGAAGCGATTCATGCTCCCGGCTGTCGTGCCTCTGATGGGCGTAAGAGACAAACAGCGCGTGTCAGCGTGGTTGGCTTACCGCAAAGAAGTGTCAGTTACCCACATCAGGAGACATCTCAGAGCACCCCATGCTCCCGAACACAACGGCCGATGGCAAACTATACTGCATTGCAACATGAGCACTACGAGAGCCAGTAGCTGGTTGAGAGCTTTCTTAACCACTGTTGGCCAGGAGTACGGAATTCAGCCCCAGATTATACGAGCCACAGCTTGACCGCAACATTTTGTTCATGGGCTGCAAAAGCTAGCACGGATGTTCTTGACAGGACCATTTTAGAGTACCATGGCAGAATGACAAATTCTTCAACCCTGACCTGGGACACCGCGGCAGGCCCACAGGAGCTTGCAAACATTGTTCAGGAGCATCCGCGCACAGAAGTTCCGGCCAGATGACACTAGATCTGGGAGGCGGACGAGTTCCTCAGGTTCTTTGTCGGCATCTTCCAAGTCAGGATCAGCTTCATCCTCCCGCAGTGATGGTGCAAAAAATGAGCACGTGATTTAGAGGGCTAGCCGGGGCTAGCCATCTTTTCGCCGCTTCAGCAGTGTGCAGGTTCGGCATGGCTTGCGAAGCAGTCCGCGAAGGATTGTTAGAAGGTAGATGGGGTTCCAAGAGTCGTCTACTTAGATGTCTTGGTCAGGGGGTGTGCAGCACTCAGGTATCAGGCAACTCGGCCAGGTGCGGCAAGCATCCCCGAGGCACTGACCCTGCGCAGGGCAGACGTATACGCCCACGCCAAAATTTGTTGGAACACATGCCCCATGCATTCAAACAAGAACGAAAGTGTTGACTGAGCATTTGCATTCCACGAAGCGCTGCTGCTTTAGTAGCAAGGTCCTCTCCTAAGTGCCAAGTAATGAAAAAGGCAAAACGTTTAGAATACGTAGTAGTGATATTCAATCGGAAAGCAAGTAAGTGACTAGCCGACTCACCCAAGGTGCAACCACGTAATGGGGCGCTGACAAAGCTTCCGAAACAAAGAACTGAGGGGGAGCTGTAAGAGTGAGAGTGAGAGGGAGCAGGAAAATTTAGAATTGGAGTGGGAGTAAAACGGAGTAAGTGTTCTTAAGCTTAGTGCATTATTGATTCCGGAGTCTCTCACCATTTTTATAGGAGTTATTCTATCATGCCATGAATGAGAGAGAGCCTTTCACGAAAGGTTTGCAAGGGGTAACTGAGGAAGCGTTGTTTGAGGCTTTAAACCCCAACGACTTTTTGTAACACATCAGATTTCCAAATCAGTTTTCGCGTTCTTGTTTGGAGGGCAGCGCAGTAATTGAGTTTGTCTATAAAAGTTCAGCGTCTGCTGATCTTGAGTAAGATTCATATTATTTTTCCGTGGGTGTTGCAAAAAAAGATCCTCTCGTGCAATTTCCGGAAAGGGCAGCTCAAGAAACAACGCTTGAACTTTTACTTCCTTACAATTTTTAAGGGCCTCGGAATCAGATCAGATCTTCTATTTTGTCATTTTTACAACAGCCGAGTGATTGAATTTTCCTAAAACCCAAGCATTTTCAATCTGAGCTCCTGATAAGCAAGACCCTCCTAAGATTTTGAGGTTTCAAAATTTGACCTTTAGTAGGATTTCAAAATGTCATTTCAAATTAATGAGGGCTTCTATAGTGCAAGCTGGCTTGGAATTCTGTATTTTATCACATCGACACTCTAAATGTGGCTACCCTCTCAACTCCGCTAGAAAGACGGACAGAAATGTCGTGGGCCAGGCTGGCAATCCTTTGTTGGTCAAGCCCTTTTGAGACCATGCTGCGTCCACCTGAGGTGTCTAGTCGACTCCTGCCAGAGGACGGGCCAGGTGCGAAGCTGTTTGGGCAGGTGTTTTTTTGGGTGGGGATTTGTGCTCATGGCTGCTTCGTGCTTTGCAGTGTGGTCCCACACAAATTCAATGCGAGCATGATCTCTTGCTGACAGAAACTTGGACCTTCGTTCGAGTGCGCTTGCGACGTGATGTATGTGGCTGTGACCTCAGAGGTGCTGACTATGTCATATCAGCGGCTGCATTATACAGCGCTATGATTGGCCCGGTTTGGTTCCAGAGCTGGGGTTTGCAGCGTTAGCGTTATCGCTAGCTAGCTCCCATTCATCGTTCATGATGTTGACCATTTTCTGTGCCTGGTTCTATCCGATTGTGTGCTCAGGTGGCCATGCACGGGAACATTTGAGTAGCAAATGCGCTGGCCTTGGCGGCTACATAACGAAAGTTAATACACGCCACAGCACTCTTTGCTGATGATTTGCAGCAGACTGTAGCTGCCCAAGGTCTGGCCAGCGGGGAAATCCTCGCCCAGAGGCCCTGCGGCTGACGCACGATTTTGTGCGATGCTAGCAGCCACGTCTATCAGCGTGCACTGCCCTAACTAGTGCTTCTGGAATCATAAGATGCTTGTCCAACAGACCAAGACTCGAGCGTGAAGCGATGGTGCTGCCACAGGTATCAGCTGTCGCATCCAGTCGGCGAAGGCCACTTTACGAAGGCCTGGCAGTGTTCTGAAAGCCTTACTGTTACCGTGACATTAATAAACCCCCTCCCCCCCCCTCCAGAACTTGTTTACCGATTCGGGCTTATAAAAAAAAAATCGCAATAATAAATGTCGGGGGTGACGGTAGGACCAGGTAGTGCAGCTCGTAGTACCTGTAGTACAAATAAAAGGAAATCTAATAAAATCGGGATATTCCGGGCCGGAAAAAATATGTGATTGCCACCCCTTTATTATTGCGATTTGGACCTCAGTAGACCTTGTTGGGCTCAAAACTTGTTAGAAAGCAAATTTGCTTGTACGGGATTT
>CAJNIZ010014991.1:38390-48689 GCA_905231905.1 Symbiodinium pilosum
GGTCCGGCAACTCAATGCTATTGCCACCCGCTTCATTAATGCTATGGTTACATTATGAGCATTCCAATTGATGCGTTGAGCGCGCATGAGCGCGCTAGGCATTCCACGCTCGCGATCTCAAAGGAGACAGACCGGCCGGAGACCAAGGTTGAAGAGCAAGCCCGAGAAACACAATGCGGATCAAGACAAGCGCGAGCATAAACGTATGATTGAGGGCGCTGGAATGCGCTGGAGCAAAGGCATTTCGACGTGGCAGACAAGCAATCACACAGACACTCAAGCTGGTCCCAAACACCCAGTCTTTGAAGCTGGTCCCCAATTGCCTAGGCACTGGGCCAACACCAGTTGAAGCACTGTTGTTTAGTTTGAGCTCGCATTTCAGGCATTTGGGGTGCTGCCTGAGAACCTTGTGTAATTCCTGCTAGTCCGGCGGTTCAAGAGCTGTGCTCGAAAAGCAGCCAGGCATACCCGGAGCAGCCTCGAATGCCATGGGTTGATAGCTTCATTTGGACACAAGGCATATTCTGTATGTAGACATGACATGACATGACATGATATGACCCCGTATGACTCGGCCAGGCCAAGCCTTTGGCTACCGTACATGCAAAGGTGAATCTTTTCGCTGCAGAAAAGCAGATGTGACACCCAAAATGCCCTTGCTCATGCAGCGGGAAGGAAAACTCTTGGGCTGTACAAGCGCTCGGATCTCTGTGTGGCTAAGTCCATGAGTCAGTTGCCATTTGCCAGGCGAGTGGCTGAGCGATGGCCTTCAAACTTGCTCCCGCTAACGTGCTGTCGCAGTTGATTTGAAGACACATCATGTCGAACTGCACCAGGGCCAGATCAAAGCGGCACGCCAGCTGTCTCACAAGGAGAGTTGCAGGGGGAAGGCTAGGCAGGCAACAGACCTTCCACACCATGCTTGGTGCACTGGAGCCATCTGGAGCTCGCAGCACTTAAGGAACGAAGCGTAACAGAGCATTGTGGCTTCCCATGGCAAGATTATTTTTCATGTGCAAGCTTGTGGTGGCGGGTTCTGCTTGTGCTGGTCGAGCATTTGCCCTTCAGGTTTGCGTAAAGCGCCACCGCAATCTTCCAATCGAGGCTGGTGAAGGACATGCTGCAATCATGCCCTGAAAGATCTGTGATGACAATCGAATCTAGGCATGGTGTACTCATGTTGAACTGCCCTGGAGACGCGAAAGTAAAGCACAAGATGCAAAAAGACTATGGCAGGCGCTGGGCGATCTGTACGTCATTGGTCAGAGGCTGCAGGAAGTGGACCCAGGCCGCAGTCCTAAGCTGAAGCTGACGCCGAATCCTCTTGCTGTTTTGCCATGCGCAACACAGTACATTACAACAGACGGTGTGAAGAAGAAGATTAAGAAGGGCAGGCTTGTCGCTCTGCCCACATCACTTCGCAATCGCTGTCGTTGACTAGCTCCTCTGCTCCACTGCAATAAGTTGAGCAAAAGACTTGCAGAAAGCAAAATATCTCAAACAATGCTGCGAGTGTCAGGTTTTTGCATGTTCTCAGGCTGGTGCGCCTTGACCCCGGAACCGCGAAATCACAACCTCCAACGGAAGTAGAGCCCAAAAGCAAACTGGTGAGGTGTCTTCGGGGTCTGAGCCATGGATTTTGGGCTCGCTGTCGGACAAGTCTGGAGTCTTGATGATTTGAGGGCTGACGCCACACGCGGTCAACGCTGGAGGCGACTGACCTATCTGAAATTTGGAATCGGAGAACCCATAGGCGCATGCTGCTAAAGTAATGATTCTGGCGGCCTCCAATTCCGCCCTAGCACTCCGTCTAAAAACACAAGCTCCTAGAGACTACACCAGGGTAGCGGGTTGGCCTTCCGGAAAAGAGATTAAAAGAGCAAAGGCTCGAAAATGAATGCATTGTGTTTGGACTTTTCTCTTTCATCACGGCGATTCCAAGGCCCAAGCCGAGAACAAGAAGGAAATCGGGAGAGAAATAGGAAAGGGGGTGTGCTCGATGAATTGGAGGAGGCAAGGGGAGAAAGAGAGATGCCTAGAGGCGAAGAGGGTCGGCGAAGGCGAAGCCGGGAGACCCGCAGCAAAGAGGTTTTAGTGAGCATTTTTAATTTCAGGGCACGCCCTTGAGCGGGGTCGGCGGATTACGACAGTGATGGCCCCTTG
The DNA here is from genome assembly GCA_905231905.1 of Symbiodinium pilosum. Classification (NCBI taxonomy): domain Eukaryota; class Dinophyceae; order Suessiales; family Symbiodiniaceae; genus Symbiodinium; species Symbiodinium pilosum. Next base: position 40,554 of record CAJNIZ010014991.1, read on the forward strand.
GCTGGAGATCATCAAAGCATACGCTTGCAGGCATCACTGTGTGTTCATGCATTTGACGGGCATGACCGGCACAATGCGCGTGCACATGGCCATGGCTCAGCTTCGGAACATATGTGAGGTGCGTGTGTTGTGATGTGCTGCAACGCAAGTTCACAGAGTACCACTTGTTGGGTAACTTGGCCTACTGATGCCTATTGAAGGCGGGAACTTTTTCCCAATCCTGGTCGATGCTTTCTACGACTCAGCGACTTGGGTCAGTGTTCAGAGAGCTCCGCGCAGTAGCTAGGAGGGTTGGGGCCCTGGAACGAGTCTTTAAGCTGCATCTGGAAGCAACTTACATCAAAACATGTACCGGGACATAGTATAAGGGCTGCGTATTTTTTTCTTATGCTGAAGGTGTTTTCCCTTATGCTCGGCCATTTGATTTTAGGTGTTTCGTTCATTTTATGTTTCCAGGATTGGCATGGTTCTTGAGTTTATGCTGTGGTTTCTGTATTTACGCTGGGGGTGTAGATGTTTATGCTGCTGTGTTGTGGAATCCAGGCCGCCCTGGCCTTTCCTTATGCTGAGGGTGTTGCTCTAGATGCTGAGGGTGCTTTTCTTTATGCTTGGGCTGTTTGTTTAAATTCTGACGGTGCATACTTTAAATTGTAGCCTCAGACCTTAAACCCTAAACCTTGCTAGTATGAATTTAGTCGGCATGAGTTACTGGAATATTTGGTATCGTGAGCTTAAATTGTTGGGATTAGCGTACGGGCCTGAATGCAAGGAAGTAACATCTTGTTTTTGCAGGATCTCGCTCAGAACCTGGTTGCAATTCTTCATTGCAAGGAAGGGAAAGAGCTGACATCGCTGTTGGTCAAGACTGGCATCCTTGAGCCTCAAGGAAGCCACACCACCACACCACCACACCACCACACCACGACACCAGCACACCACCACACCACCACACCACCACACCACCACACCACCACACCACCACACCACACCACCACACCACCACACCACCACACCACCACGCCACCACGCCCCCTCACGCCACCACGCCACCACGCCACCACGCCACCACGCCACCACGCCACCACGCCACCACGCTACCACACCACCACGCCACCACGCCACCACACCACCACACGGCACACCGCCACACTGCCACCCCACCCCACCGCCACACCACAACACTACCACACCACACCACATATCACACCATACCACTGCATACCACACGATACCACACCATCACGCCACCACGCCCCCACACCCCCACACTACCGCACCATTACACCACCACGCCACACCATTCCATGCATCCCGTGCACAGTGTGAGCGTGAGCATGAAAAATGTGCTGGTGCTCTGTGGGACGGGCCACTCCAGCTCCACGCGTACTTCCAGGGCCATGTTATGGTGTGTGAAGGCCATTGGGTCAGTGCCTACTGGCCCCGGAACGCCAGGGCGAGCACATGTACAAAGTTTTGCACATGCGTCCAATCACGTTCTCCATGCGCAGTTTTAGCATGAAAAGTATGCTGATGCTTTGTGCGGAGGTGGCCGCATAAGAAAAAAACTAGTCGGCATAAAGCCAAGCACATTGACAAAGGGAAGATTAAAAGACCAAGCACTTCCGCATAGCAGAAAGAACCGCGAGCTTAAAATCGAGCACCCACCAGCCCGAAGCATAGGAAAAAACATTGGCAGCATAAGAAAAAACACCTAGCCCCAAGAAATTGACCTTCTTGAATTGAAGGCGGTTCTCCGCAAGGCTTAGGCTTTATGGTTTAGGGTTTCAGAAGATCAGAAGGTTGAGTGATTTCATGGCCACTCGGCGTTCACTTTCGGTCGGCCGTTTTCATGATGCCAGGTGATGTGTGCATGAGCGGCATGAGCAGTGAAGCTGCAGGACTTCCTGACAACGTCAGACATGGCAAGGGCTGCAGCAAGGGGATCAGAGGTGCCGGAGATTGCTACTTGTACCAAATATATGTAGATTGGCATGCCCGCCTGCTCCCTGCCATTGGTGTGACGTTCAATTAGGACGAGTACTGAACTAGCTGACAGGCAACAAAGTAAGACCCGCGCAAGAACCACGCGTGGGTGGAGGGTTTGGAGAAGAGTTCCACTTCAAGATTGCCGTTGCAGATCACTTCAGTGAATGTGTGTTTTTCTTCTGGTGAGCCCTTTGTTGACACTACCAAGTTGGTGTTCGGGGAGTGCACTGAGATTATGGAGACTTAGAGCCTTAGGAAGATTTGAATTTGGGTTGGGCGGGCTGAGCCTGACAGGCGCAGAGCCGATGACTGCCTTGGAGCAGTATTTGATGCAATGACTCACGTCGGCATGATCTGGAGCTCCGACCTTGGGCTGCGGGCTCAAACCATGCTTTCTCTGCCACACGAAGAAGACTCACGTCAGATTCTTCGGCACCTCGTGCAGCGTCTTTAATGTTGCCATCAACGTGAACACTTGTCTGTTCCATCTGCTCTTTAATGGATGTCAGACCCAAGCAACCCTGATGCCAAAAGTACAAGAAAGGGAGCTCGTGTGGCTTGGAATGGCACGTGTGTCTGTTGCTACAGTGGCAGCGAAGTAGCTAAGTACAGAATCCAGGGAGCCGTGCGCCTGCTTGATACCGCTGATGTGGCACCACAGATGTTCCCTGGCGCTTTTTTTGGACCCTGCTAAATGTACCTAGGATAGACACTTTGTGCTCGCTACGAACTAAGCTGAAGATTGAAAAGAACTCGAGACCTCAACACCGTAAGCGGGGCATATTGAAACTGAACCTGAAGACTAAGAAGCTGCCTTTAGCAGGCAGAGTTGAATGACGACAAAGACGTAGCCAGAATTCTCAGCCCTGCGATACCGGAAGCCCGACACCAAAACACATCTCTCGTTTCTGCGTGAACGTCACATCGCTGATGGTACGCAGCGGGACATCACAGCGGTCTTGTTGTATCAAGGTATCTGTTCACAAAGTCAGACACTAGCATCAGCGTCTGGACATGATGATCGACCACTTTACGGCTTACCCCCTATCTTTTGTAGATGTTTCCTTGCCTTCTTCGCAAGTTTCACGGCTTAGTTGATTAGCTTGCTTATTGGCTTTAGGGGTCGGCTCTTTGGTTGTAACGTGGTGGTTTGTTCCCCCTAGGTTTGGTTTCCTTGTAGGCTTGCCCGCTTGGCTTAATTGATTGGGTTGCTTACCGGGTTTAGGGGGTGTGGAAAAGGCCTTCGTGACCGGCTGATATGTGCTGATGTAGGACCGATGATTCAAGGGTTTAGGGCTTAGGGTTTAGGGTTGACTTCTGTTTGCTTTGGGGTATTGTGGGGCGGAAGCTCGAGGTTACAATAGAGAACCTCAGGCTGTACAAGCCTTAACCCCAAACTTTGAACCACACTCCTCAAGAAACCCCTTGCCTTTCTGGGCAATGATAATCATATTTTCCTAGGATAGACATCTATCTTTTGGAAGCGGGTGGTGCCATAGCACAAAAAAGGCGAGGGGGGCCTCCTTCATTATGCCCACCTAAGACTGTGCATCAGCTCAACCTCTAATTTCGCCACTCATCCGCCCCTTGCTCTTCTGCCAGTAACTTGTAGCGCATACCCTCGAAAACCCTTTGCTTTGCAGGGTGTGGACGTAAACGGGGCAGAAGCAGCATGAGGATCTTGTATTCAACTAACGCGGGCCATGATTGATTTATCATTTCCAATCTGACGTTCCTTGTGGGCTGTAGATTTCAGAGCTCCATGCGCATCACCCCTCTTCAACCCTTTGGTCTGTTGCGTACCCCGAGCCGGAAGCCGCAGATGTTGTGACCTTCCGCACATGGCAGCCAGCCTTGTTCAGGTGGTGTTCTGGTCTGAGGGCGCTCATGCGGTGTGCTTCTAGTTGTCCAAAGTGTCGGACTGTTTGGCATGAGAAGAAACAGGCGGTGCATGCATGGCGAGGGAATAGACTGCATCTCTTGATTTCAACCTTGCCTTGCCAGCCGTGGACTGCACTTCAATGTTTTCCGCTGTTTTGTAAAGTCAGCGCTGTGTGGCCCTTTCGCACTGGCTGACGCAGCAATGGGATCGAGGCTTGGAAGCATTGATTTTTCCGGCAGAGACGCGACTTACTTACAGCACGAGCGTGGCGACCTGGAGCACACTGCAGAAAACTAGGCCGGTCAACAGATTTTTTGAGAAAACAAGCCGTCTTGCAGAACAACGATTAGACCGCAGCGGCGGCTACTGACACTAGGGGTCGTTTTTGCTGCTGCTTGCAACTGGAACTCCCTCAACAACACTGCTAGGACTTGACAACCTGACAATGTGTGTGTGTGTGTGTGTGAGTCTCTGTTTGCTTGCGTGTTTCTTACACCGCAGCGATCTTCTCCTGGGTGTTCAAGAAGGCCATGAGGCTGAAAAGCGAGCCCCAAAATTGTGATCCTGTTTCGTCCTCGATCTCTGGATGTCTTCGCAGCATTTTTCTCCCTGTGCCAGCCAGAAGGTCTTCGAGAACAGATTCGGGAACAAGCGCTGCGCAAGACAAGTTGCCATTCTACAAGTTGCTTTGAGTAAAATACATCAGCGTGCTGGCTTAGATGGCGCATGCAGGTCTCTTGGTTGTCATCACTTCCAGACCTTGATGGTGATATGCGTTAGTTATTGTTCTTGCGCTGCTGGTGCTAGTGGTGGCAGTGGCGGCAGCAGCGGTGGCCGTGGCCGTGGCGGTGGCGGTGGCGGCGGCGGCGGCGGTGGTGGTGGTGGCCGCTGTTTCTATCCCTGCCCCTTCCCAGCGGCGCGTTGTACCGGCATTGTTTCTTCATAGTTGTCTCATCGTTGCAGCGATAGTAGTTTCAGCTGTTGCTGCCACCGCCGCCGCTACCGCCGACCTGCTGCAATTGCTGCTACCGCCAATGTTGCATTTTTGCTGCGCGGAATACATGGCTTGCACATCGCAAGCCGAAAGGGAAGGGTGTTGGGCCAGTATAACTATGCTGTCCTCGTGGTTCTGTTGTGTATGTTCCAGGTTGGTCAGCATCAGTGCCCCTCTGTGCCCTTCATTCCTGCCCAGGATGGCTTGGAAGCTTCTGGTTGCAGCACATTTGCTTTGTCTCTCACTCAGTTCAGCTGTCAAAGGTTTCTCACTTCTGAACTTGATTTTCCTAGACGTGGCCTGAGCTACATACATCAGGATTCATATTCACAATCAATTAGATTGACCTTCCCTTGCATGCAGCTGCCATCTTCGCTTCATCAGCTTGATAACGTGAGCCGCCACCACTGAGAAAGAAAGCTGGATAAAATACACACTTCGCATAGTCTTGCAAATCGGCAGAGCTGTTTCATGAGCTGGTGACGTGTCCCACACCACAGCATTAAAGCAAAAATGCAGATGCTTGCCACACGATTTCTTTCTCCTTTCAAGCAAGAATAGGGTGCTGGCACCATGACACGTACTTTGTGTTGTTGTCGGAGTTGCAACACCCCCTCGCAAGAAAGGCACTTGGCAAAGCAAACCATGTATTCCAATTCAGGGGTCTGTGCCAGCTGGCTGCGCGAGAGCATGCCCACAAGATAGTCCCTTTTGTTGGCAGTAACTAGTTTGCATAAGGCTCTATTAAGCACATTCGGGCCGGCCTTTCGAGTTTCGCCCAGAAGTCAGTCAGAGCGCAGGAGGCACCTCGGTTGCGAGCTGTGCTGAGGCAGCACTGTGACGGCCGACGAACTCGCCCGGGCACCACCCATAAGCGATTCAAGCGATTCGTGTTTGTAAGTGAGCAAAGTTGCTTTGTTGCTCTCCCAAGCAGAATAGGTGCACAACACTCAGCATCCTTTGAGCCTGTAGGCAGTCACAGTAGAAACGCATTGTTTGCAATAATGATAATGCGGTTTTGCTGTTTCAGCTTTGTTCTGATAGAAGGCACCTGTACCTGATCATGGGAGGTTGCCCTGCGGATTTAGATATTCACAGGGTGAGGGGATTTGGAATTACGGAGGATCCTGCGACCCCCAGAGGAACCGACCCTTATTTATTTCCTTTGAGGAGGTGTTCAATCAAGAGTACAAATATCTGTAGCTGCTCTATATGAGCCATTTTCCATGGTCGTCCCCTATATAATCCCCTATATAACCCCCCTTTAAGGAGTTTAGACTATAGCTCATATGGACAGCAAGCTGACAGCAGAAGCAATGGTTTGATTCTTTTGAGTGACAAGATCAGGAGGAGCCGAAACACATGAACATCGTCTGCGGTCATTGATGGTATCGGTAATGCTGACGTTCTGGGACAATGGCTTATGTACGAAAGTCACGCTTGTAGCAGTTCATTTGAATGCATGAACTGTAGCGGTTGTGGTATCGCTAGCCTCGATCATCAGTCAGACACACAGGTACGCAGTAACCTGACCTTTGCGTCCTCCAACTTTTGGCGTGTAAGCGCCCATACCTGAGAAGTGCAAGTGTCTCTTGCGAAACCTTGCCAGCTTTGCATTTGCTGATGCAACGATCTCGTCCTGTTCGGACAGTGAGGACATTGTTGTTGGCGGACATCAATGGCAGAAATCTCAGAGCGCTATCATGACAGCTTGCTCAGCGTCTTTATCAAGTGGCATACTCACAAATTTTGGCTGCTTATGGGTACCAGTTTCAGTGCGGTACCTAACGCAATGGGACCCTGAGTTTGGAAGCAACAGGTGTAAAAGGAGTCAATGCTTTAAATTCTTGCATCGTCACCGCATGCAACCACTCCCATGATACTCAGGTGCCGTGCGCATGTTCCAGACAGCTCCTGGTCACTGAGCTCCCTGGCTGACATGTATTGCACCGGAACAGAGCAGCAGGGGCTCCAACAAAAAACAGCTGTTTGTGTCCACCTTTTCCGCAATGCATCATGCCTCTTTGACACGTGTCAAAGCAGCAATAGCACTGCTGCACTGCCCACCACCGCCACTGCCATTGTGTCTGCTACGACTTCAGTCGTGGTAGAAGCTCAGCAACTACCTCCACCGTCACCGAAACTGGCAGCACCGCGGGCGATTCCACCATCGCTCCTCGTTTGTGTTTGTGAATTTGCGTCTTGAGTCTTAAGTGTCAAATGGGCTTGTATAATGACCGCACGCCAGAGGATTTTGTCCTGGCGCGCCGCAATGTGCAACATGTAGCTTTTCCTTGGCAAAATGAAAAAAAGAACGACATCAGAACCAAGGAGGTCGAAAACTTCGAAAGGATAAGAGGGAAATATCACGACAACAACATTTCGGGTCAAGCAAAGACGAAGGCTCTTGTCTTCTCCAACTAGAGCGCCGCCACAAGGCTTTTGCAACGCGCCTCGGCTGCGCACCCAGCGCCCTTCCTTACTCGAGCCAAGCAGGACATGCAAGTCTCAAGACGATGCGTGAGTGCTCTTGCCGCACGCCGCAAGCCATGCAAGCATACGGCTTCGCCATCTCTTGACTTCCTTGACTTCCCCGTGAGCCCAAATGCGAAAGAGATGGAAATGCCAAACTTGTCCCCCCAGCCCCCTTCCCCAAAGGACAGCTGCACGTATCTGTCAAATGCCGTGCCTGTAAGTATTTTCACAACTTTGTCGACAAAAATGCACATAACGCACCTACTATTACTGCATGTTACTGAAGTTGCTGCAACTAGTACTACTCCTATTACTACCACCACTACTACTACTACTACTACTACTAGTACTAGTACTAGTACTACTACTACTACTACTACTGCTAGGCATACTTTATGTATTTGACGAGTCTCTTTTATGTGCTTCTCTGTCTGAGTATGACTGCCGCCGTGCACATTTTCACTGGTATTTACAGCATTTCGTCTTTGCAGAATTTGTTGTTTACTTGTTTTTCCTCTTCCAGTTGCCAGTCGGGATTTTTCTGTTTTTGTTTTGGCTTTCTTGCGGTCGAAGCAGCCTAAAGTACTGTTATTTGCAGTACATTTGGCCGTTGGTACGTTTTTTTAAAGTCTGCTTTTCCTTGATTTTTTTAAGAGCCCTGTTTTTGTGCCCTTGGACGAATTCACTGGTATTTGCAGGGTTTCGTAGCGTTTTCCAGCTTTAGCTATTTTGGCCAAAAACGCGTTTTTGGATTTTTAGTGAATTTCTTTGTTTTTTAAGAGCTCTGTTTTTGTGCCCT
>CAJNIZ010014991.1:82166-95530 GCA_905231905.1 Symbiodinium pilosum
TTAAAAAGGGTGCCACATTACCGCCAGCTCGCTGCGGCTGGAGACTTGAACTTTTGCAGGTCACAGATTTCGAGGGCGAAGGATTTGGGGCGTTTGAGGACCCCTGCCATGCGGTGGATTTACCACCGCAGTTAAAAAGTAGCAACTGCATTCATTGAGACCAGGGGTGGGCTTCCAGCCCAGCTCAGGACCGGCAGGTGCAAGAGTGCCTTTTCCGGCCCCAAAGATTGGGGCGTTTGAGGAACCCCCCGCCATACGGCGGATTCTCCATTGCACCCAAAAAAATCGCCCCCGTGCGCATTTTGGCGTGTGAAACTTGCATGCGGTACGTTTGTCTACAATTTGCCAGCAGTGACCGGAGTTTGACTTTCAGCCTATCAGCTAGATCGATTCCAGGAAGCGCAGGCGGAGGAGCACACTTCCATGTCATCAAGACCAACTCTCGCTGGACGCACCGCTGCTGCCGCGGCAGCGATCCGCGCAGCTCTTGCAGCCTCCGAAGCTAGACAGGCGGCGCAGTGGGCCCCGCAGGACCAGACTGCTTGTCAGTAGCATTGCGCAAAGTAAAACACTGCAGGTTCCTTGCGTTTAGGCACGCTTCCACGCAAACAAATTGGTTTGAAACATCCTTACTCCAGCTTCGTTTCAAGATGATGGAATCACACTTCGAACGCCGCAGTAAGATGTTAAAAGTAGAATGTTGAAGCATATGCTCCAGTGGCTTAGGATTCAATAACACAACCAGAAGTAGATTTGGTCGAGCGCTGTCAATGTGGTTGGTGTGGTTTCTAAACGTTCGATTCATAGTAATTAGTTCTCAGTCATTGCAATTCCAGACACTAGAGATTCGCAGTTTGTTTGTGAAAAATGCTTTTACACAAGTCCATCGTGGACTGTATCACCACGGATTGATTTCGGCATGGCTAGCTGATCCACTGCTTGATAGGTTTCCAGTTCATGGCAGATAGACCCTGTGTATTTGATTTTGCCAGAGGCTCTGCAGGGTGAAGGACAGATCTGATTTGCTGGATGTTGCAGGCTAGAAGTTTCTGTCGCATTATGTTTGACCAGAAAATGCACTCGGTGGATCCGAGACAAAGACAACATCTAGCACGAGTGGTATGCATGGTGCAGTTGTTTGCCACATATTCGTGGAACTGTTTGGACCAAGGCATCGAAGTGCACTATCAGGTATTCGACCCCAATTATGGGCACGGGCCAAGGCATCATAAGGCATCTCTCCAATTGGTGCTAAAAGGCCATGCAGGCAGTGTGCACTGAAGGAAAATGCTGCGAATACGATTGTTTTTGTAAATAGAAGTTCTCTTTATTTAGCCCGTAACAATGATTCTCCACACTCATCCCAGACAGCCATTATCCTTTCAAGAGTGTGTGAAGCACAGGGGTGGCAGTGCGGAAGTTTGTGCAAGGACTATGGCAGCACAGCAGCAAGCCCAGTCAAGGGCACAAGTCGGTGCTCGCACATGGTCACTTTGCATTGTTTTGCTTCGGTTGCCGCTCCTTGAAGGTTTCATCTGGAACTGCAGGGACTGGTGGAACCTGGTAGCACGCGAATGCAGGCGCATGTTGTTTGGATTTTGAAAAAAATTCTTGCATATGCTCACTGCCACGAAATGGCTGCAGGAAGGACATCCACGGAAATTTTTGGGCAGCAACGCCACGAAATAAACATCGCAAAAGAGACTGCGCATGTGCAAGTTGCAGCGAGTGTGAGTTTGTTTGCGCATATTTGCACATTTTCAGTGGAACGTTGTGCGAAGCATGTGCCCATCATGCACCGTCAGAAAGCCGCAAATGTCCTGACAAGAGGTGCAAGCTTCCTGTGCATTCTGGCTCAAGTACTTCTGGGAACAAATTTTTAGCGCCCTGCCCTCCGGCACGTGCCGCACGAAGCATTCCAGCAGGTTTGAAGGTTGATGTGCAGTGAGAGCATTTGCTGAAGCTTCTGTCCCAAGTCGGTCTGTTCTTGTCAGGATAAACGGGGCACTTTGCAGCAAAACGCTATTCAAAGCAAAGCATCAAAGACCCCATACGCGCAAGGCAGGTCCCGCGTGTCGTCTGTTTCAGCAAAACCCGCAGTTCAATTCCCAGACTATTCCCAGCTACACCGCTGTTGCTTTTTCTTGGGCAGGACGCCCCACTTCCCTGCACGGTTAAAGCCTTGCAGGTGCGTCGTGACTATTCGTGACTTACAAACACCCCAGAAACGATTCTTGCATGTTTTTTTTCTTTTTCGGAGTTCGAAAAGAGTTGGCATTGCCGACCTACGTGGCCAACCCGCCGTAATGTCCTAAGCACGAGTGTGTCGTCCCGGTGCCGTAGTTTAAGCCGATTTGGTGTGCGAGAAATGTCGTGACAAAGCGTAAGATGTGTGAGCAAGCTTCGGCATGACGATCTGAGAATGTTGCTAACTCACAGGTTACTTCCAAGCTCGATTCTGTACACGTCCGTCCGGTCCAAACAAGCATACTGCAAGGTGCCACGTTCTGGCCCAGTTGCCAGCCCCGGACTCTTCCGGGGCTGTGCATGGCGCACAGGCTCTTGTTGAGAAATTTCTTCAGTGGTATGTGATAAGCCTGGCAACAGCAGAGCTGCAGGTAAAGACGCAGCAGGGTCTGGCAAGTCGAATGGTCTCCAGGCGCGTTTGCAATGCCAGACAAGCGGGCATGCTGAGCCCGTCAGCTCTACCGGTGTGTAAAGGACTTTTTGCCTTCAAGCAGGTGCGAAGCATGGAGATGTGGCAGACTAGCAACTAGCAGAACATTGGCATGCAAGCTCATGGCAGAACAAAATGTTCGACTCAGAGTTATGCAGGTTTGTCGGACGCCGACAGCCTGCAGTCAAGGCTGCCCCTGTGCCAGAAGTTGAGGGCTCAGGTGCAAGCGCTGCCTAGGAATCTTGCATAGGATTGAGCATATTGAGCTTATCCACTTCTAGTTGCCGAGCTCAGGCAACACTCAGAGTTTAGAGCGTCGACGCATCACCAAAAACAGGTACAGTACTTGCTGTACATGCCAGCAACAGCATGTGATGTGCAGTCTACGTGGTTAAGTGTGCATCCGGGGTTTGTTGTGGAGGCCTGCCGAATGCCCATGGCTTGTGCAGGTAGGTTTGTGCTGGTTGAAGAGGTGAAATCGATGTTGCTTTTGTTGCTGGCGATTGTTGTTTTCTTCTCTGACCAAAATAAGGCGCTTGTTCCGAATACTTTGACTTATACGCTGCATGCAGCTTTCCAACGTTTCAGCAACGTCAATTACAGCAGTGGCCACTCCTCCTTTCTGTGCCATTGTGTGCAGCTGTTCAAACATTCCATGCGCTTGAACTTGCAGCGGTGGCAACACTGCAAAAAAGCTGAAAAAACAGCCCATCGCAGCGTTCCTCAAACGTCCTCAAGGCCCAGAAGATCCAACATGTTCTTGTTGGTGTTCAGGAAGACGCTATGCATTGAGAGTGATAAGCTGTCATATGAATCGTTTGAATGAAAGCAAGACTTTCCTGACCAGGTCTGTTGAATGTCTGTTATATCGATGCCCCCTGGATTTCTTAACTGGACCTGGGACCCCTTCATGCAGCCTCTCCCACGGCCTGCGTTTGGGTCTGCGATCTGCGCATGTCTTGCAAGCAACGCTGCAAACGCAAAGGTAGTTGAAGGCAAGTGTGGGCACATGACAGCAGTTGGGCGTTGGCAAGACTACTTCATGTCAGCTCCAAAGGCAGAAGCTCCTCTGGTCTCAGCGGCATCCAGCCCCTCTGGGCTCCATGAGCTCTTAGAGGCAGCTTGCTCAGTAATATCAGTAATCTGCCGGGGACAGCGCGACAGCGGCTCACCAGTTGCCTGCTTGACAAGATTCTGTCAGGTGCACAAAGAGAGGCCTCTCAGATGTAGAGTAGAGGCAGCAACCTTACGTTGTATCATGGATGTGGTATTACTGCCCCATGCTCACTGTGCGTGAGCCGAGCTCTGACTTGCATCAAGGTGGCAACGCACACAGCAAAGAACTGGGGCGGCAGGCATGAGAACGAGGAGTGCCTTGCCAGAATGCCAGCGAACCATTCGAGCAATCTGCAGGGCTTCGGCTCGAGGGCCCCTCTCCCTCTTCCTTTCACACACCTTAGTAGTTCTTGATGCTTGTATATCAATATAGACAGATATTTATGCCAAAAGGTAGACACCATCGTTGATGCTTCTCTCAGACCTCCGAAGCACCCTAGGTATCGATTTGCTTCAGGCACCCCGTCAGAAAAAAATAAACGAAGCTGTCCATTCAGTTGACTTACCTCGTGCATCGACCCGGCTTTCATACTGCAGCTTTTAGACGAACCTGAAGACATGCACTCTAGAAGGACAGGTACACCCCAGAATGAGCGTATGAGGAAGCTGGTTGGGTGTTCCAGGGAAGTGTGATCGAGCAAGAAGGACATGGCTTCTCAAAATCTCATAGCCCCAAGAGTGGGGAATGAGATGGGAACATCGTTGCATGAATTTCTTTGTTTTCTGAAGCTGGATGACTAAGAAATCCCACCTTTCATGAAGTCTCTAGTAACACCAACATCATTCTCAGTTGTCATACCGGTAGTGCTCTGCCAGTTGTAAAGAACAGCGCAAACAGTACCAACAAAGGTCAAGACGCTTATGACCTATGACTGGCATTGGTTCAACACTGGTAGTGTTAATTCCACCCATAGGGGTACTCTTAAGGGTAAAAACAGTAGTAACCCATCTAAGTACCGAGAAGACTGGTAGCACCAAGATTCGTTTTCATTTTCCAAATTGGAAATCCGACTAATGTTGAAGATTGTTAGAGTTAGGTGTCTCTACTTTTGGAAGTTGTCGATTTGGATGGGTTGGTGGAAGTCTTGAAATACGACGTAAGTGAAGTAAGCTGGTTCCGTATTGAATCTGATCATGTTTTACTATTCCGTACTTGCGCCCCTTGGGACTTGGACACGTGCACACACACATGCATGCAGACTGTGCACACGTGCGCATGTGTATTCCTCACCTTGTATCTGCTTAACTTTACACACAGTGCCACATCTTAGTGGTTTGAGAGCTCTGAGTATGCCTCATGAAGAACGGGGTCCAGCACAGGAATGTGGAAAATGGAATTGAACAATTGCGGTTTGCACCTCGCAAAGCAGATAGCAAGCTCCCCAGCGGAGCCCTTATGTAACGCCTGGGTAACATGCAGCAGATTTCCGTGAGATCAGGGAATAACGCTCACAAGTAACGTAGCCCCTGTAGAAGGGAGCAGAATTTGGCTTGTTTTGCTTGCGCAACTTGAGGACAAATGAAAACAAACAAGCAATGGGCGCTCAATAAAAAACATCCGTGGAGCAAGCCATGCGCAACCTCATCCTGGGCATCCATGTCGAGCGAGGGGTGTCTCATCTTGATGCTGCGGGCATTGTGGCCTCAACCCACTAAGAACAGCAACAGCAGTAGCAAACCCCCAGTTCCTAGACACTGAGCCGCAAGAAAGCATATAGCTGATGTGCAGTTTGAGACACTATCGGGTTGAACCTCGGAGAATCTCACCACAGCCAAGGACATCAAGCTGATGGGGCGTGTCTGATGAGTCCATTAGCGCATCCCCAAAAAAAGAGCCCAATTGGACAGCCGTAGCCGCAAAGCTGGTCAGCCCCGACTCCAGAGACAAGTGATGTCTGAACCCAAAAAGACCCAAAGGTCCCAAACGGAGTTTGGGTATGCCAAGTGGGTGTCAAACCTCAACCCACGTGCTCTGGCAAAAGTAGTGATGTCTGGTGAACGCCCTGCCTAGGGACCTAAACTTCCCGACAAAGGCTGATCATTGAGAAGCCCGGGCTGCCAAAGCCAAAAACGCTTACTTACAGCTATCCTGGGGCCTTAGTTGCAAGCCCCCAGCCCTTAGGATTTCCTGAAGATGTCATGTCCGGTATATCCTACCACCCAACTTGTGAGCGGACTGGTGGATATCGTGGGTATGTTGGCCATGCACGCCAGGGGTGGTTCGGACGAGCTTTGGCTGTGAAGCGTGAAGCTCCGAAGCCACTGGCTTCGCTAGCTTCAGAGCTTCAGGCGAAGCCAAAATTTTAAAAGCTTCAAATTCGGGGCTAAGCTCCAAAGCCACTAGCTTCAGAGCTTCTAAAGCCTCATTCATCTCCCGAACCAAATCAGGCGGCCCCTCGAAATTCAGACGACGCTGTCAAGCGTCAGCAGCCTTGGGTGCCCTTCTGTGACAGGTAGGAGGATCTAATATACGTTGTCAGACGCAGGACCGATGCATGGCAGTTCACGACTGCCTTGGAGATTCTCGTATTCCGTTTCACACAGCCCGGAGCCTATACGCACTACCTCCATAACGCTTGAGATGTGGAGCCGTCAAGGTGGGCGTCCTAGACGGTCACGACACGGACTCCGCATCCGACTTGGCTGGAGACCCAGGTTGACTTCCCAGTCTTTGGATCGCAAGTGACCATGGTTGACAGGTCGCGAAACTGCTTCCAGTTGCGGTCGGCAGGCGGATGAAGGCAACTCAACTGACTTAGAGCTGTTGTGAGGTGAGGCTATCACCGGCGATTTGGTGTGGCCACATCATCCCACTGGAATCAGAGCCCCCATAAACCTAAATCAATACATAACTTTTTCAAGCAAGGCAAGATTTTCCATGGAATCGCTTTTAACTTGGCACGTGAATCCCCAGCCTGACATGACATATATGACTTACGAATGGAGCAAAGCAGACAGTTTTGCCCGACAGTTTTTATGAAGGTGCATGGCATCAATTTTTGCTGGTGTGGTCCTGGAGTTGCATCATTAATGAGCCCACCCCGATGTATAGCAAGCCCCGCGAAGAGCCTCGAAGAATTGATTGACTCCCTCCCCCCACCAGATACACACCCCTGGCCCGGCCAGGGCCCCTCCTCCTGCTGTTGCTCAAGATCTCAGCCCTGTAACTGCATGGCTCCTTCTGTGCCTTCGACTGCTGCCTCTGCCTCTAGCTTTCGTGGCCCTCTTCTCAGGTGTTGGACTGAAACGTGGCAAATCGCAGCAAAGGGCATTGTTTCAGTGACAAGCATTCAGCGCGGTCATAGGGTGGAATTTCGAAGATGCCTTGCCATTTTCGATTCAAGGCTGCTTCCAGAGGCAACACGATGCTTCCAGTTTGCTCATGCCTCCGGACTGCGAGCCAGATCCTTCCAAGGAGTTTCAATTTCGAGCAGCCGCCTCATGTCACCCTGTCCCGGTTTGCAAGGCCTTCCTGTGTTAGGGCGAATCGATTTGTGAAAATCAGCTAAAGGGCAGGCATTCTGCTGCTCTCCAGCCTGGTTTGCGCTGCCGTGGGATGATGCAATGCAACGGTCGACCTTGCTGTGCGGATGCTCAACCAGTTGGGCTTGCAAGAACCCACGCGGGTTTTACCTTTGCTGCTGCCTCTTTGCAGTTGGCGACCTCCGCAGAGCTTGGCTTCGGCCACAGGCAGGTCGACAAACAATCTCGCCTGCAACTCACAAAGATGTTAGTTAGCAGAGCCAAACATTGAAGCAAGGTCCTCTGCACCCACTCTACTCATTTTGCATCATTTGGCCCTCCTGCACACCGCTTTGCAACGCTCCTAAGCTTGTTCATGACGGGCAACCACATGACCTTTCACGCCCTGACCCCAAACCGAGATGGTTCAAGCGCTTGTGTTGGGAACGAGCTGGTGTTGGCGTCAGAGCAACCAGGGGCTGCCAAGAGGCCTTGCACACTCTCCAACGAAGTCTTGAGAAATTCAAGCCTGATGAGGCTCCATTCCACTGCACTTTCAATGGCCCACCAAGTCAACTATGTGTTGAGCTTGTTGCATGCCGCTCGTTTGCTTGCAGATACCCGCGCTCGTCCGCGCTCAAGCGTTGCCGCGCCACGCGGATTCTCCATTGAACCAGCGTACGTTGTTTGTGAGCGCCCTGACTTAGGGGCCAGGTAGCTCAAAGGTTCCACGCATGGATGTTTATTGTGGCCTGGTGAGCCATGGCGAGCCAGCCGCTTTACTGCGGCTTAGCCTCTTGCATCCGCTGTACATTGCCCATTGCCGTAATTCTTTACGTGGCAAAGACACCCACGTGAGACACGCCTGAACTCCGCGGACAGCCCTACAAGCTCCTGCAGTAAGGTGCCAAGGAAGCGTCCATTTTGTCGCTTGAAGCTTGCTGGCAATCCTCCTGACAGCTGTCGTGCTGCACGCAGTCCTGCCAAGCAAACAAGAACGAGACATCGCCTCTCTCACATCTTGGTACGCACAAGGCAAAAAATGCTTTGCACATGATTACGAGCAAAAGCGCTGATGCAGCTATTTCGCAGACATCTCTGAAGATCGGACTTGAAGCCAGCATGCATCTACATGAACTCCGTGCTCAGCTTGCAAATCTTCGGAGCAAGAACATAGCTGCATGAGCACCTGCCTTGAACTTGCAGTTCTGTTCCATGCGGCATGAAAACACTAGACCACTCGGCGCTATGTAAGTCATTTATGCGTGCAACCGAGCTTGTCGACAAACAACTGTCGATGACGCTGCTCCCGCTGGTAACATGTGAGAGCTCAAGTTTTCTCCCTGAACCTCTATTCTTTCCCTTCCTGTGTATGTATTCACATTTATGTATTCTTCTATCATGTTGCTGAGTCAGGATGCAGAACATAACATTGCTTTCAGCACATGACTACTCTGGATAAACATGATGACTTCATCAATCCCGCTTGAACCAGCAGGGTCTCTGAATGTGTGATCCCAAACTTCGCCAGGAAGGTCTTCCAATCAGCCAGGCAGGGACTGGCAACACATAAGCTATGAGATTTCCAACTGAAGGTTACGCTTCTGTGTATGCAGTGAGGGTTCAGAAAGACATACGAGGACCATGTCAGCGCTTTGTCCACTGCGTTGGCAAGGCCTATATGGAAGCCATGGCTGAGATGGAAGAAAGACTCAAAAATGAGCACGCGACTGCTGGTACGCGCGCACCTCATGCTGAGATATTGTGCATTCGGCCAGAAGGTTCGAGAGGCTTGCAGGCTTTGAGAACCAACCTTGCTAACACATGACAAAACTTGACTTCTACGCTAAGGTGTGTGAACAGCTGCACAATTGCTGCGGGCCTGATGCCTTAGTTCGCTCGACCATCTGTATTTCGTGCTGTATGATGACTTTTTCAAGATGCTGCTCTTCAGATGAGCTACTAGTAGCTCATGTAGAATCCAGCTACGGGGTGGATGCATGCCGTATGCTTCCTTAGTGCATCATGTTGCAACGTGCTCCCACGAATGCAGCCAAACAACCTGCCCAGGCCGTGTCTGGTGCGCAAACCTCGGCGACTGCCGGGCAGCCCTTGTGCTGCTTGAGGCTCTGGGTGAAGTGGGCTAAAAAACGGACTCAGTGGTTCTTCTGGCTTCCGCAGTTTCCGTGCGTCATGCTGTTTGATAGTACACTTTTACATGTTGGACAGCAGAAGACCATGTAGTGTGCAAATACTCGCTGGTGTCTGCGCGACGTCAGCATTTACAGAGCTGTACTTTCGCAAAATGTTTTTGTCATTTTTTGTCGAT
The DNA here is from genome assembly GCA_905231905.1 of Symbiodinium pilosum. NCBI lineage: Eukaryota > Dinophyceae > Suessiales > Symbiodiniaceae > Symbiodinium > Symbiodinium pilosum. The sequence continues at coordinate 91,751 of CAJNIZ010014991.1, forward strand.
GCAGGCATCTGCCACGGCGAGCGGCGCAGCTAAGGCCGCAGCTGTGCAATGGTGAACATCTGTGTGATGCACATGTGGTCAACGATACTCAGGCAGAAGTCCTTATGTGGTTATCCCGCGACCACAAGGCGCTTCCGGTCTCTGTGCCGTAGTGTTCCAATCCATCAGGCCACGACTAGCTTGGAGGCATGTAAAAGTCACAGGCAAGAACTGGAATTTGGAAGGCCAGCTGCCCGATAGAGCAGAAGAGAATCGAGGCGGTTGGTGGATCTGTGACGGGCTTGGGCTGGGCTGAGCTTGGCGTGCATCAAGCTTGCAAATACATGCAGCCAATTCACTTGAGTGACAGGCAAAATGCTGCACCTCAGACAAATTCATCGGGCGATATCGTACCGAAACCCTGTAAAACGAAGGGGTAACCCAAAAAGTGAATGGTAACACTTCAAAACGAAGGGGGTAATCCAAAAACAAAGGGTCTAGTTTGGAGATGAGATTTCAACCTGTGGATTTTGCCGATAGCTCACAGCCGCATCAGCCGACCGTGTCCGTGGACGTTGCATCGCAAGTCCTTACTTCTCGTTGAGCGAATTTAGCAAGCACTTGAGGCCAGATCGCGGTTGTTTTGATGTGATTTAAGCTTGGTCAGTCACACCCCAAGACTTGGGCGGGGGAGAAAGAGTGGCACGGTTTCCTCAGTTAGCGTGGCGTGCGGAAGGAGTTCCAAGATTTGTAGTCTCTTTGAGACACGAACGTTGCGGACTGATTTGCTAGGCGAATGTGGTCAGGACGCAGGCTTGCCCTCTGGCAAGGTTGAAGGGGCAGAGGTTGGCCTGCCGTGGAGCCACAGGACATCTTTTGGCAAGGCGACTCCCAGACCCTGCTTCAAAGAATGAGTAGGCTGGCTGCGAGAAAGAACAGGGATTTGAGTTCAACAGTTCAGCACTTGAACGGCCTGCCGTCGCCAGCTTACTTTTCAGGCCATGACCATCTCTACCTCAAAGCGCATCAACAAACATTAGCCACTGTAAATCTCGAAGCAAAGCAAGCTTGCGTTGTTGTAGGCTGATGGTGAGACTTCCATTGTCTAAGGTCATAGACGGAAGAGTCGAGGGCCTGGAACCTTCCAGGACAGCTCCATGAACTGAAAAACTCGATTGTAAAGTATACTGCGCTCCATGATCCTGCGTGTTGCAGCATCGTATTCCATTCCGTCCTGACACGCACGGCTATTTGGCACATTGCGAGCCACCCTGGCCTTGGTTTTGCTATTCAAGGACTCTCGGGGATTTCGATGTAAAGATGACGGTGAAGCCAGGGGTCATCTCCATCGTGCCTGAGGCTCGCGTGCTGAGCGTCACACTGTATTCCTTGGGTCATAAGCCACACAGAGTGTGATTCGATGTTGGTTTGAGTCATACTTGCAGCTAAGCCCTTGCATCGCCCAGCTCAAAGCAATCCAGTGTCTTCGATGGTTTGAAGCCAATTCTATTTCAGTGCCGATGCCTGCATGTGCAGAACTAGGTCGCACTAGCCAGGTGCGAAGTGTGGAGGTTGATGCTGGTCAGGGGCTGAGCCATTTACACAACCATGTACTTCTTTGCAATCGGCAAAGCTGTAGTCTAAACTCCTTAAAGCGGGATATATATATATATATGCACCCCCCCCTAAAACCTACGTTTTATCAGCAAATCATATCCTGCGCAGTAAATTTGACTGATTTTCTGCCTTTTTTGCTACAGTATAAATTATATAGAATACAGCATTGCGTGAGACTGGGCTTACTGCACTCTGAAACTTCCATAGCCTGGCTTAAGTAATGTCGAATTAGTTTACCTGCCTCCTACATCCTAACATAACTTTTGTTGGAAAACTAGCTACTACAGTAGCAAACTATGCAGCAAGAATCTCTAAATTGATTTGCTGAGTTCTAGAAACTCCATAGTACATCCACAGTAGTAACCAATATTTTCTTCTAGTATCTACACCATAACGCAACGTCAAGAAGTGCCTCTGAAATCCTGAAACCCAATAGAATGTACCCTACGAACCATGTACTTAGCGTATTTCCCTTCTTGAGATCCGATATTCCATAGCATACCGTAAGTATTATGCAAGGTCGCTTTTGAATCTGCACCCCAACATATCCTCACAATCCTATTTCTGAATATGACAACTTAACAGAAAAATCACAAGAATCTTCCATAGCCCTTCCTACACTTCATTGGTATGGCTTGAATATTATCGAATTAGCTTCCTAATTATTACGTCCTAACATAACATAGAACCCCCCTATGAATATTGATAAGTAGCAGAATCTACAGTAAGAATCGCTAAATACATGTATCCAAAGTATTGCCTTTTTTGTTCTTCTGATATTTACGCCCTGACGCAATCTCGAGAAAGCCCTCTCGAATCCTGAAACCAAATAGAATAAACCCTACAAGTCATGAACTAACCTTTCTTCAGCTCCAAAAAGTCCATTGTCTACCTTAAGTACTATGCAACTATGCCTAAGTTGTAAATCCCAAACATTACCATTAAACCATTGAATCGTTAAACCAATGGTTTTCCCCTTATGGAGATCCATTGAACCATTGGACCATTGAACCATGAAACCATTTTTTCCCATATGGGAATCCAGTAAACCACTAAACCATCAAACCGTTAAACGAACAAACCATTAAACCGATTGTTTTTCCCATATGGAAATCCAGTGAACCATTGAACCATTACATCATTTATGGCTTTCCATAAAGAAAAACACAATTGTTTAATGGCTTCATGGTTTAATGGTGTTGTGGTTTAATGGTTTCTTGGTTTAATGGCTGAATGGTTTTAATGGTTCGCTGGATTTTCGTATGGCGAAAACCATTGTCTTAACGGCTCAATTGTCCAACGGTCTACCCCACCTGTTTCGAAACAACCCACATGTTTCGAAACACATAACATTATATGTATAAAGGATATTAGATAACGGAATACATGTTATGTAGCATCATGTTTATAAAACATATTACAAAATGGAATACATGTTGTATGACAGAAATTACACGAACCGCAGCCGCTACTTTTCGTAGCTTCGGTACCAATGGTTCCACGTAGGGCTCAATTCTCATTAGGATTTATATATTCCACTACCTCTATAACCCTCATCTTCCTGCGTGTCAGACGTCGAAAATACCCATTGGAGACCCTGGGAATATTCCTGAAAAGCGGCTTAAAACCAGAAGAAGAAGCCCAAGACTTGAGAATTTGTATCTAAAGTTTCAGCATATACAGTAAGGAATTTATANNGAGCCCAGGAGCGCAAAGACAATTTCGCAACAAATAACTCGCTAAGTAGGCTACCGGTAGAACTAAACCTGAGGTCTTACGAACGGAATAGAAGTCTCTTCTCCATAATGAAGATAAAAGAGATATGCAATTGACTTGAAAGAAGTGGAAGCGCTAGTTTTTTGCAGGTGTGTCTTTTGATCCCGAAGAAATTCAATAGAGTCAGCTGGAGCTTGAGCTCCGTGATTACGACACCTTTGTTGATAGCATGCGTAAAGATACCATCTAAAAGTATATATATATATAGAGAGACGCAAAAAATCAAACTTCAGTGCTTTACCGAAATTTCAATATTTCCAAGAACCAAGATTTCTAGAAAAGTTTTTTCGAAGAATCTTGGTTCTTGGTTCCTGAAAAATACTGAAATTTCAGTATTTTACTGAAATTTCAGCATTTCCTAGGAACCAAGAACCAAGAACCACGATTCCTAGAAAAAAGTTTTCTAGA
>CAJNIZ010015002.1:0-86411 GCA_905231905.1 Symbiodinium pilosum
CATAAGAGAAATAAATCAGAAATCATTCGAAAATCTCGAATTCTAAAATCCTGAGATTTTCGTATTTCATTGAAATATATTTAATAAGGAATTTTCATAAAACAGAATCCAATCCAAAATTACGAATCCCCAGATCGATGATATTCGTATTCAATAAATATTAGAGTAGAGCCGCTGCTTACGACAACGGAGCATCCTCGTTAGAATATACTCGTAACGATATCCCGAATCCTGAATATGCGTCGGAATTTTGAAATTTAGGGCTATCAGACTTGCAGCAATAGAAAGAATTATATGCTTGGGGGCATTGCCATTTCTATCAAATTATTCCTCCAAGAAGCAGGCACGTATCTCGAGATATTCCTGGCGGGCGGATTTATAATTGGAACCCAAGGATTTGGAAAGATATTTCAGAATCTGATGATTTTTTTCCCAGGCAAATCGATACGGTCCACTTCTATCTCCCGATTTAGGCGTATCTATAGGTATCGTCTTCCGCAGATATATGAAATTCTAATTTCAATTCGAAATCCGAATCATGACGTGGCTCTGTTTCGCTGAGAGAAAGAGCTGGGGATTCTATTCCCTCGTCATTTCATATTTCTCAAATATTTCTCTTGGGCTAATTATTGCACGGCGGATCGGAGGAACGTATAAATGCCCGTAGACAGATACGACCAATATATAAATTCTGAAAGATTTAGATTATCCGTCCTGGATCTATACGACCAGCCCTCCACTTGCGGTCATTTCGCTCGCGCGCGGTCTAATCTTTCCGGCTCTTCCCTAAAATACCTCCTGCGGGCTAGAAGCTCTAACCCCTCCGAGATTTGCGGTGCAGGCGGCGCGACCAAAAATCTCGGAGATTTTTGATCGCGCAGTCCTTGCCTCCGGAACGATCTTCCGCGTGCTTTATCTATTTTTGACTATCTACGCGGCTAATCAGCATAACGTATAGATCCGAGATGGAGAGCCAAAATTTTTTAGAATTTATAGATTGATCGTATCTATCCTACGGGGATATATGCGGTCCCCCGAACCGCCGCGTAGATATCCCAAGAGAGATAAACGAGGCGGAAAGATCGGACTGGATATAGAAGCCGCACGGCCCGAAATCTCAGGAGATTTTAAATCATTTCTCTCTCTTCGGCTATCTGTGCGGCGGCTCGATGAAGACCCAGGCCGGAGATCCAAACTCTTTCAGAAATTATTAGATTGGTCGTTTTTGATCACGTGTGACCGGATATATTAATCATTCGCCGATTTACGTGCGATATTACATAATCTGCGTGATTTATCTCTCTTTGCTTTTCGACGCGGTCATTCGGAGGAGGGCGTAGACTCGATACGGAGATTCAAAATCTTTCAGAATTTATAGATTGACCATATCTGCTCACAGAGATTTATAAGCTTCCCCAAATCGTCGCGTAAATGACACCAAGAAATATAAACGAGATGAAAAAAAAAAAATCGTATTGAATACGGAAATCGTGCGATCCAACCCCCGCATAACCGAAGAGATATGTAATCAAAAACCTCCTAAAATTTCTATCTAATTTTCTCACTTTGGTTGACCGCGTTACTGCTCGACAGAACGTGAAAAATCGAGGCGCAGATTTGAAATCTTTCGGAATTTATTCGTCGTATACGAGCTTAAAATCTTGAGAGTCCGATGAAGACTGTGCGTACGAGCTTATATATTATTTAATCATCCAATTTCTCGTTATTGATTTTTTGAGATAAATATTTTCTGCTATAGGCTACGGACCAGCTCTAATTTTAATAGAAATAATTAGAATTCAAGAATCTAAAAATTTGAGATTCTCAGACAAAATTTGAAAATCGTGCATCCCAATAAAGCTTATATCTCATCTTCATGCTCCTATCTCTGAATTTATTAGAATCAAGAATCTATAAATATAAAAAGCAAAGATATTAATAGAATTCCATTAAGAATCTTCAAAATCTTCAGAATATTGAATTTCAGGCATTTCAATTTATCCTTAAAAAGAAATAAAGCAATCTCGACATATATTATCATAATAGAAGAAAAAACGCACGATATCAGGCAACCAAATCATATATTAACGTCCGCCCTCGCCCGCCGAACGTCCAGGGACCCAATATCCCGCAGAAAAAAAAAATAGAAATGGAGATATTGCACGAGAAATAGCTCAATGAGACTAATCCAAAAATGAGAATTGAAAATTCGAAGTCTCAAGAAAAAATATAGATATAGATTATCTTATATTTTGAAGAATATCTTAAATAATCTATCTAATCAATATTTCTTTTGTATGCGTCATTTATTTAAATTGATCTCCAAGGGATTTTCTTGATAGATTTCGTATCCAGGAAGATTCGGAGAGTATATAATATATATATATATTTCAAATATCTATATCCGCCCATATTAGTATATATAGCTCTGCCAAATTGCTCTTATACTACAAGGTACTATTCACGGGTATTTCGCAGCTGCCAGGATACCATGATAGCAGATCTATCGCGGCTGCTCCACAAACGACCAAGATTGCCCGTGAAGCAGGAAAATATTGTTCGACATATCTGGAAAATTTCGTGTACTTGCATGACAAACGACCAAGATTGCCTGTGAAGCAGGAAAATATTGTTCGACATCTCTGGAAAATTTCGTGATGTACTTGCATGTGCTGATTAATCTATGCCTCAGCCGTAGAATGCAAAGGCGGTTGGGCCTTTCGGAGGCCTGAGCCACTGTCCACGACGCAGATGGGCCAGCAGCCGGAGGCTGATTCCAAAGGACTGAGCAGGTGGTAAGATGCACCGGCTGGCAATCTGTCCACAACCTCCTGATACCCTGATTTCCAAGCATAGGATTCCAATACTTAATGGTCAGTACGGAATGAAAGAGTATAATCTCGTATAAGCATTACATACTGCATTCCCTGTATTCTTTACTGACCCCTTGTAGGAGTTCAAGGAGGGTAGGTGGCGGGTCTAGGTGTAATGTCCACAGGCTACATGCAGGCTTGAGGAACCTGGGAAATGCGAAGCTAGAGCCCGATAGGCACCAGACGATCATTGCTCTGCACCCCTATACCAGTGGGTCTCCGGCATGCGCACTGAGCCCCAGTAAGCAGCACTAACATGTCTCAAAAGATTTCCAGGAAAGTCTGAGCTTGGTTCTGTTCCCCGGACTTTGCACAGAATGCTGGGTTAGTATAATATACCACACACTATTACTCACAGCAAAGCTCCACACGCCAGCGCTCCAACGCACCGAAGACAACGAGAGGATGGCCGCTTACGTTCAGAATTTCGAGGACGCTCCACGCGCCAGCGTCACGACGCGCCGGAAAACAACGAGAGGGTCGCCACTTACGTCCAGAATTTCAAGGACGTTCCACGCGCCAGCGTCACGACGCGCGGAAAACAACGAGACGGTAGCCACTTGCGCCCAGAATTTCAAGGACGCCCCACGCGCCAGCGTCACAACGCGCCGGAAACAGCGAGAAGGTCGCCACTTGCGCCCAGAATTTCGGAGACGCTCCACGCGCCAGCGTCACGACGCGCCGGAAACAGCGAGAAGGTCGCCGCTTACGCCCAGAATTTCGAGGATGCTCCACACTCCAGCGTCACGATGCGCCGAAAACAACGAGAGGGTCGCCACTTACGCGCAGAATTTCGAGGACGCTTCACACGCCAGCGTGACGCCACGCTGGGATCACTGACAGTTCGTCACATGATGAAACATGACGGCGCCTGACGAAAAACCACTCAAATCATGAAAGCTGTTAAGTATGACGAAAGAGGATCACAAATGATGGAAACTGGAAAATACTCCCAACCAGAAGCCTGTAATTGGCCGAGCCCTTTGAAAGCACTTGCATGATAAAACAGTTTGTCTGCCATGTTTAGTGCACTGCACTGTGCAGCTGCTTCCTTTGTACGTTATCTTTTCGTAGCTGTTTTGTCTTGTTGGTCCTCGTGCTCGGGTCGCCGCGGTAGCTGCGAAGGCGAAAGCCGCGCAAGGAGAACCTTTTAGGATGCTTTGAAACCTTGCGTCAGACTTGAATCATTATGTTGACTGACTACCATAGCCACACATGTGTCGCCGTTTTCGGCAAAGAGGCCACGGCTAGAAGGTAACAAGTTCCGGTTGTGACTGGTCGGCTTTCCCTACCTCTCTGTACATGGCCTCTGGTATCTGCGAACACTTCTTGGGAGCGGCCGCCGATTCGCCGCAGGCGTTCTCGATACTACTGTAACCACATTTCAATACTCATAGCTGACTGTGGTAAGGTATAAGCATTGCACCATACAGCATCAGGTATACCATTGTTCCAAATGACCTGGTGTCCAGCAAATACTCGCATGCCTTATTACATCGTTGGCAAAAACACACAATGCGTCCTCCTCATCTTTGCGCAGGAGATACCTGAAGCTGTTATCCGTGTTGCACTGCATGTCTGCATGCAGTAGAACACTGAAAGATGTCCGACCAGAGACAGGAAGGTGTCGAACATACGCAGCGCGCCGTTGTACGACACAGCAGTAGCATGCTGTTCTACTACACTGCAATCATGTACGACACTATACGACGAAATGATACGCGCATGTTGATACATGCCTGCATGCATACACACATACAGATATACATAGACATGCGCATATACAGGCGCATATATGTATATTTTATATTACATTACACTACGTTATACTACATAGCAGTACGTTACATTACATATCATTTTGTATTATGTTACATCAAATCATTTTGTAGTCTAGTGTATGACATTATATGATATTATATTGTGTTAAGTTATGCTGTGTTACACTTTCTTATATCATAATGCAATACATTTCATTACACTATTTTATAATATATCATGCTATGATGTGATACGACATTATATCTTATCATATTATATATATGGTACTTCCCCCTCACCCCCCCCCAGAACCCCAACCCCTCCCCTTGGAGACAGGACTTACAACAACAATTATTGATATTCAATAGCCTGAGGGATTGAAGATTGAAGATTCCCAGAAGAGTTGAAGCAATTTCAATCCCTACCCATAAACTATTCAATAAAAAACTAGTGACGACAATACCCTAAGAAATTGAAGAATGAAGATCAGCAGAAAAGATTGATTAAAATCTGCATTCTCCCACCCATAGACTATTGAACTTCAAAAAAAAAACCGTTGAAATTCAAAAGCCTGAAATGTTGAAGATTGAAGACTGAAGATTCCCAGACAAGTGTTGTTGAAATCTTCAATCTGTCACCCACAGACTATGGAATTTCACCAGAAACTATCGAAATTCAAGAGCCTGGTGGTGGATCGAAGACTGAAGCTTCTCACAAAGCTTTGCGAGAATGTTCAATTCTTCGCATGTCAACAGAAGTTGTTTACATCCAAGGAGAAGAAGATTTCGAAGAATAAATCTTGAAGAAATCGAATAAAATTGTTCTGAAAATCTTCAACTTTCAAACCTTTTGGCAATTGAATCTTAATAGTCTGTTGAAATTCAAGAAAAGTATGGGTGGGGGATTCACGATCTTACGAACACCTTTCTGGGAATCTTCAATCTTCAAACCCTCGGTCTATTGAATTTTAATAATTTCCATCGTACTTCAACAGTCTATTAATGACAATTAAAATTTTGAAACATCAGGAAAGACAGAAATCTCGTACATCTAAAATTTTGAGAATTTTTCAAAAGGCCTGAAAGCAACTTCGATTTTCATATGCCGTTTGCCTGCCAGCACGATGCATAATTGAATATCACGTGCTGCATTCGATTGTATGCGTACTGAAACGTGTATGCATGCTTTAATCTTCAACCTTCATTCCAGAATTTTGGAAGACAACACTAAGATGGTCTCGGGTAGTTGAATCAGCACGGGACCGGCAAGAAGGTCTTTTCACTTCGGCATTCGATTACGGGAATGGTCGTCAACGGGAGACGCGAAACGCACCAAAACAAAAAAATGTGATGCTTATGCATAGATGCACCAAGTTAATATCGAATAATGAAGGGCCATTCCTGGGAGAATCTCTCGGGGGCGAGATGCTGAACGCCTGACAAATGTTCACCGCTTGCAGGTGGTGAGATGCTTCATACCTGACAAACATTTGTGCTTCACTACTTGCTCTTCACCGGCTGGAACGCATACTGGGAATGTCATAACATGGCATGTCCATGTCATGGACATACGTGGACATGTCCAAGCGGTAGTACTAGAGCATTGATGTTCTGATCCTTTCCAGATGTTAATTCAAAATCGGCAGTCTTGACAGATTTCGTGTGTTTTGGCCGTTCTGAAAAGCTTGTTTTGAAGAATTTCACGTTTTCGTGCCTTCGCTATGTTATCATCGTATTCCAGATCTGAACTTGAATTGGGCAGTCTTGATGGATCCATGTTTTTGGTTGGTTTCAAAGAGACTGTCTTGATGGATTTCGTCTCTTCGGTAGATTATCCTCTTGTTGTTAATGTTAATTTGAGGAGGCTTGCCATGATGGAGTTCGTGTTTTCTTCAAAAGAGATTGTCTTGATGATTTCGTTTCCTCGGTGGGTTTTCCTTTTGATATAAATGTCAATGTGAAAGGGGTTGTCTTGATGGATGTCGTGTTTTTTGTGTTGGTTGCAAGGGGATTTCTTGATGGATTTCATGTTCGTGGTGGGTTCTGGAGGGGGGGTAACATGAATATGTACATGTACAAATATTTATACACACATGCATACTAGAGTATGCTGCTCTGCCAGATTAATCGTGTGCTAGAAGATACTATTGACGTATATACCGCAGCGGCCAGGATACCATGAGAGCAGAGCTGTCGCGGCTAATCCACCCACGGCAAACATCACCTGTGAGGTACGAAGACATTCCCCGACGTGCTTGGAACAGTACATGATGTACCTGCATGTACCGGTTAATTTATGCTTTCACCGTAAAGTACAAAGGCGGCTGGGCTTTGTGCAAGCCTGAGCCAGTGTCCACTTGAGCGATGCAGATGGGGCAGCCGCTCCACAGTACTGAGTAGATTGTACAATGGGTGGGCTTGGGCGGTGTATGGCTTTATACTGTGGTGATGCAACAGGCTATGCGGTGATTTGCTGTAGCTGTGCTTGGTCCAAGAAGGGCTAAGGCCAAGCCAACATGCTGCTACCTTCATGGCACCATGCCCTTGGGCTTTGGGCTTTAAGGTTTAGTTATCTATCACGCGCCATTACACAGCAAGACATGGTGTAAAGTGTTGAGCTTCTGAGCTTTCCAACCTTTCTGCGTCAATGTGTCAAGGAAACATGAAGTTGCGCCGAGGGTAGTGCCAGTGCTGAGTGCAAATTGCTGTGGGATCCCCATATGTGGGCACGATCCGGTAGACAAGAAAGAGCATATCTCCATATCCTCGTGAAATTACATGGAAACCTTGTCCCTTCTTATTAACCCCGCTCTCACATGAAATACGGGGTCTCCAGAATTGAAAAAACTGAATCTGCGCTCAAGACTATTTCCAAAAAGGGCTGCCGAACCGCTGACTTAAGGGGGTTCCCAAGCATGACTTTGAGGCTGTCTTAGGGAATAGGGATCTCCTTGGTTTCCCAGATGTTGATTGACAGGTTTTATAAAGGAACTGATACTGAAACAAATGAATGCAATGTTGAGGAGTTTTTATTGCGTCCTTCTTCGGGCAGTTTAAGCCAGATTCTCATTAGCTCTTATTTAGATTTCGATCGATTTGAAGTAGATTCTGATCAGCTTTCAACTAAGTTTTGAACAGATTTTAATTGATTTGTTATGCTTTTAAACTAATCTTAAATAAGTTTGAACTTGTTTTATGCAGGGTTTAACTTGAATTGAATTTCTTTTTCTCAGCTTTGAATTGATTTCAAATACGCTTGTAATTTGATTTCATCGATCTCGATCTGTTCGATTTAATCGATTTTGTTCGGCTTTAGTTACATTTCAGTAGAATCGCGTTACATCACCCCCGGGTCAGTCGTACGAGAAATATCTGCCCTAGATTTAGATATCTAGATTAGCGGGGGGCCCCTGTAAATTACGGGGAGGGGATTAGAAATCCAAGGTTGAGGCACGCAGCTTTTGTTGCAGAACGGGTGTCCTATTTTGAAGACAAACGTTATGCTCCAAATAAATTGACCTGCACGTCTCCTGACGGTCCTGACGATGCATCCTACACGAAGCAGCAACAAGCATCTACCTGAAACTGTACAACTCTGAATGTCGCGTTCCGTTGATCATGCTACCTCTTGTCTGGGGATTCTACTTCTTGCCATCCCGATATGCTTACCTCATGAGCATTGCACAGCAAGGACATATTCACAACACCTATGCACAAACATTTCATGGTTTTAGAAGTGGCATTAAATTGAGGCAGCCGTCGCTCACAAATCAGGGGCGTGCGGCCCGGACAACTTGGGGAGGAGATCAGACCCTATATATGTACACAATCCACATCATTAAAGGACTTGGGCTTATTTCTTCAAGGCTTTGGTTACTTTATCAAGTCCAACTCCTTCCTGTTTCTGAGGTACATGTTTTCGACGACATTTCATATCCAGCTTCTCCAAAGCCCTGTGAAGCCCTCCTCCAACGGTGCTCAATTTTCCTTGATGAGGCCTGATTGCAATCCTTGTTGGACTGCAAGAAATTGGATAGCTCCCGAAACACAATTTACAAGGCTGAAAGGCTTGCAAAATCAGGAGCTATGAACGACAGTTTGTGCTTTGGCCCACTCCCGAATATGAGCAAATTGAACCTAAAATCCCAAAGCCTAAGCCCTCATCCCTAAACTGTGTATTTCCCGATATAACCCCTGTAATCCCCTTCAAGAGAACTCTGCTGCAAATCCCTACATACCCCTACACACACCCTGTAAGCCCTAAACCTTTTAAAACAACCCCTGAAACCCAATTTCAACGTAATTTTCCATTTCTGGTCAATTTGATTTTTCCGTTATTCCGAAACCCATACATCCTTGTAGAAACGCTAAACCCTGAGCCCTAAACCCTAAACTCTATGCCCCCGCAGAAGGCCTTGGCTTGGTGATTAAGTATTAGCAGGCTGGGCGGTTTTGTTGATTAATGGGATCATTTTTCAACCCATGGGGATTCAGTTTAGGGTTTAGGGTTCGAACCCAAGAACTAGCCAAAATTGAAAACTTCTTTGGTTTTCCTTCTGTATTTTGTGATGAGTTTTGGACACCCTTGGCTACCATCTCACACCATCCAACAAAGTGTGCTACGGCCTGCGAGTAGGATTCCAAGGGTAGTATCAGGATGTTGAAGCAAAGTATTACTCATCTGCTGTTTGAGTTCTGGGTAGCTCCCCATATGGAGGCCTGGTCGGGGTGTTATCCATGTTGTCGCTGCGGGGCCATCCAGCAGGTGAAACATCCATTTCTTTACAGCATGATGCGCATTCCTAGTGCAACTTTGCAACTTTGACCTCTGACCTTGGAATTCCAACATCCTCAATTTCGGACCCGCAATGGCAAACCGCACATCAAACAGAAGAGCTTGGTAGGAGGGTTCACAGTGGGCTTGAACCAACGGTGAGGAATGCAGGCTGATACTAACCACTAATTGCATAGCTTCACCGAGCTTGATGGAAGCACTTGAGCACAGCCGCGTATTCCAAGTAGCGTGCAAGAACTTTCCTGCAAAACCATGACGACATCATATTGAACGGATGACATGTCTCGAACTCAGGGGCTCCGTTCTGGGCAGTGATACGAAGGATCCCTTGAATCCCTACTCTAAGGCCTAGGGAACTTGACTAAAGATTTCAATGGTCTAAAGATCTGCAATTCTCACATCATGCCCACTGCGAGCATTGCAAGCCTTGCTAGTAAATGCATTCTGGCTCTGAGGTTTCAGTCTAGGGCATTACCAAGAGCAAGCGCATCGGGCTTCTGGCAAGCCAAGTCTTAGGGTTAACAAAACCCTGACATGCAGAACTCAAACGCAAAGACTCCGAACATGATCCGATATTTGCCCCAGTGCCCGCGGCTTCTAACATCTCAAAATTGCTATTTAGCAACCTTGAACTCAAAAACATGCTGCAACAAACGCCTTGCGCTCAGCACGAAGAGCTATCGCAAGGCTGGTAGCACAAGACCTTAAAGTCTTTTGGTCACTGGCAGACTTCCTCGAAACCCTTTGATGTAACGCAGGGCCCTCAAAACTATGACAGGGTTTTGCGGTTCATGTACTATACTCAAAACAGGGTTCCATTCCGACAATATTGCACAACTGTTCAGGCCTGTACAGTAGCTCAAGCCTGTCGAGGCAAAAATATGCTAAGACTTCTGAAGGCTGTTTGCGTGAAACATTTGGGGACCTTGAACTGACGCACAGCAAACTTCAGGAATTGAACAAGACTCACTACATAAGGCCAATGGTCTAGAGCATGCTAACAAATGCTTTGCACGAAGGATATGCTGTCACGGACTCTTCGTCAATGTGTACGGAAGTGGTCAAATCATGGGATTTTCAATATTGGGTGCTGACTACAGGCCTTGGCAACTTGGCAAGAATGAGCTCCAAATCCTTTTTAGCAAGGACCGCGGCTGGTAACAGGAAGGCAAGTTGAGTACATTGGGTCCAGGGAGCATTGACAGCCGTCGCTCGATTATGGCGTTCTGGCAGCCTGATTTCTGAACCCGGAGTTGGAAGTGGGCCCACATGCATGGCACACGTGAGCAAGGACTCCACAGAAACATGTCCAAAATCCCCAAATGGCGTCAGTCATATATTCAGAGGCTCACCAATGCTCCTAAGGAACCCTAGATCAGGCGAAACCATTAGAACCACACGAGCATGCTAAGAAACAATATCTCACGTGCGGGCTTAACTGCCACGAGGTCTGCTTGTTATGGCTCGACTGACTGACCATGACAGAAGCCTGTACATGATGTGGTCCACATAGGAAGTTTTCCTTATGATTATGATACGTAAGTTTGAGACATCCTCGTCCCTCTACCGGGTCTTCTCCCCCGGTTGGGGCCCCGGGCGTGCTGGTCGTGGAGAGCGTGGTGATGCCTGCGCAGCCAAAGAGGAGACCTTGCTCTTGCGGCCATAGCTGGAGCTTAGGGGACAACTTTGCCAGTGTTGAGGTTTAGTTCTTTTCTCATGGCTTGTACCTGTATGAATGTATGTGAGAACTGCTAACAAGACTGCATCCTGAAGCCTCCGCTGCAGTACCGAATCTGAATTTATCAAAGACATCCGCGTATTGCAGTGTGTCTTGGGCAGTAAGCCATGTACAGGATGTGTATGAACGGTTCATCAGCGCCACCATTCAAAAAGACAAGTCCTTCAGAATCTTATCTTCATGACTTTACGACCCCTCGAGCGCACAACCTGGCAATAAGGCGGCCAACCCAACCCCAACCCTGCCAAGAAACCTCTTCCATTTTCCAACAGGAAAAAAGCCACAAAAGCCCCAAATGGGGACCTCTGTACTCGGAAGCGGACCTTAGGAAATATCATGCCACGCATCTATACATATATATATATATGTATAGAAGAACAGCTTCGGAAGTTATGAGCTTCCTACATTGGCAAACAAAACCCCGAACCTGGCCTTGCACGCCTTGTGACCTCATGTGCGTCTCTTGGCTCCCAGCCCAACCTTTTCGGTATTGATACTCCTCTCCCTGTGCCTATGGCTTTCGCAGGTGTTTCAGCTTCAATCCGTAGCACATGCAGAAGACAGAATCCCCCACACTCAGGCTTTCAGACTCGGCATGGAATTCGAGTTGGGGAGGGTTTAGTTCTCTGGCGTGAGGTGGTACAGGCCTTGGGCGCTCTGAGATATGTGGTCAGCTGGCAAACGCCGCCTTCAGTTCAGGCCACCTAGATCAGAGCAATTGCCAAGACTAGCTTCAGGTCCACATTCAATACATTGTTTGAAATAGTGACTGTCAAGTTAAGCCCATCTCAAAACTTCAGCGAATTTTGCTAATGGTAGTTGCAGGTCGCACAATTCACTGTACTGTACCTGAGCTTGGAAACTCAGGTGCAATAAGGTTCACGTGAGTCACAGCATTGTGTTTGCAAATTCAGTGTGGTAAGCGGTCTCTTGGCAGCAGCAAGGAGACCAAGCAAATTTTAATCGCGGTGCTCGTGCACGCCTTGCACTTCAACCTGCAATACGATAAGCTTCAATTTGGGTTTGTAGTAGAGCCCAGACTTGCTCGTCGGAAGTCGAAAAATCCCCATTCGCTGTACATGGTTGTCCTTGTGCTCTTTCTCGGCTCAGAGACAAACAATTTGTGTATTGTAGAGGGCTTTCTGCGCGGCCTTGCGATGCAGGCGATGTGCATCTGCCTTCGGCAAGCTCAGCTTCTGGAAGGTTTATGGCACGTATGGTTAGGGGACAAAATCCAGCATGACCCCATACACCTAACCCCTTGGACTATGGTGCTACAGTATCCAGCTTATGCTCCCTGAGGCCCCGGGCTTAGTGTTTCGGCTTCTATGCCTAGAACAGACAGCCTGAATTGCATGTTGCCTGCTTTCCTTGTTGGGTTCCACTTGGCTACGCGTGCGGAGTGTTATGCGGGGTTCTCCTATAGCCGCGACCGGTTCCGTTGGGGGGTCTCAAGCCAGGACGTGCTACTGTTCATGTCTGACATGTGGAGCAGGCTGCAATAACAAACCCTTGCAACATGATATGCAGCACTGGGTCAGCTCAACACTCTCCACCTTTCAATTGCAAGATTATATATCTCCAGAGCCCAGAATCGCTTCAGCCTGAAAGCTCTCAAACCTGATGCGTAGCAGGTGCTCACGAGCTGTGCACACCACTTCCGAGAGCGTTCTAGTCCTGAACCTTGCATCCCGAAAACTACTTGACAAACGGCTGTACGTGGAGGAGATAAAATTCGTTCAGCAAAAGGTTTCCGGAGAGTTCAGTCACATCTGTGCAGCGACATGCAGTGATGGACAATGATGAGTGTTTTGATGCATCACTGTTACTTCTTGATGCATGAAGCAACTCATCACTATCGATCACTGCATGACGCATTGCTTTGATGCATGTTTGCTTCAAGCATGTTGTCGCATGTGCAGATTTCTGCTTCAAGAGAAGGCAGTAGAGCCACAGCTGTAGCAAAACACGTAGCGCGTGCAAGCTCTTGAACCGTGCTTCAGCAAATCTAGAGGTGAAGATCTCACTCCTGAATTTGAGCCTGATGAAGAGGCCCAAGGTGCAGGTTTGAAGCTTGCAGATACTTTCCTCATGTCACTGATCAGGAAACCATCCCAAGCCCCCGAAGACCCAATACCTCCCCAACGGGATCTGAAACTAGATCCCTTTCAACAGTATCGGAAGCTGTATGAGGATGTAGTGAACATTATAATAGGTTTCTGTGGGGATAAATTTCCAATGGCTTCCAGGAACCCTCGAGATAATGCAAGGCTTGCGACCGAATCGGACCTCCGGATTGCAAGTTGCAACCTAGGTAGACTGGTGTTGTCCAAAATATGTATGGAGTCTATAAGACGATACCTGGTTGCATCCTGCTCAGGTCCTAAATGTTGCGTATACTTGACAAGGGCTCCAGGCTACTGAAAATCACCTGATGTGGGGACCTCCCGAAGCCTAACAGTGTCTTGGGTATTGTATGCTCCAATGAGGTAAGCTCATAGGGGAATAGAATTCGTTGTCATTCAGGTCTCTATAGTTCATACTTCAATAAACTCAATTTCCACTTGCTCTTAAACGTTTCCCATTTTATTCTCCGTTTGCTGAATGGTCTCCACCCTAAATCGTAAGCCCTAAAACCAACACGGCATTCATCAAGCCTGGCCTGTTTGATCTTCAAGAGCACGGCCTCTGTTGCGCCCTTTGCGGCCCACCTGCACTAAGGGGCATGCATTCATAGCCAGGGCCACTTCGTTGTGCGGGTTAGATGTGTGCCAAAATTATGTTTGCTATCTTCCCCCCAGTACATTATGGTCCTTAATCTAGGAGCCTCGAAAAAGAGACTTAATTCTGCGCAACACAAGCTGGAAGCACAAATCCGGATGTTTTGGAGACCATTTCTTTAGATACTTCGCAGTTGCGGGCTATGAAGATCTGGGCATGTGGGCTTTGGTTTCCAAGGTTGCTATTGTTTACACTGAACGGCTGGGTTAATGAGGGCTTTTCCACTAAGCGCCAAGTACGTGTGTGGGAGCCATACTCGTGTGTTTCTCCGTCATGTGCGGTCCATGACTGGACAATTAAATAGAGATGGGGCACGAGCTTTGCATGGATTCTTTACAATGAGCTGGGATTGGAGCGTGCGAGATCAAGCCGTGGCATACCTTAAATTCCAGGATCTACTTGGAAAGCTGGATTCATGCTTTAGCTTCTAAGTCTGCAACTCTCACTACTTAAGAAAGGCATGAATCTCCTTCAGACCTTGCATAGCTGTCTCAGGTACCATGGAGCTTCGCAGCCAGTGCCGCAATTCAATCCGCAATTCAATCCGCTGTCCTGATCCCGGTAGAAAAGCCAACATCGAGCGAACCAAACCATAAACTTCAAAACCTGAAGCATGTAGTAGCACCCTCAACATCAACCAGTAGCATGTAAACCTGAACTTTTGATGTTAACTTAGATGTCCATATTGCAGGGGCTCACATAACTTGAAAAATGTGTTGGAATATGTTCTACTATAATAGCACACTAGATTACGCACTAACAAGGTGCACTCAATATCCACTTTCACTCCAAGCCCTGCCACGCGATCCTTGTTTTCCAGCCCTCAATTTGGCGATGTGCCAGAATTAGGGTCCCCATTTTGAAGCTCCTACATCATATAGGATAGGGAGTTGGCTACATTATGCAAAGTCAGAAATTGGGGGAATGAATTTTGAGACTTTTAAACAATAGGTTCCGCCTCTGCTCCAGCTTGCGCCGCTTCTCGTGGAATTCTCGCTTCCTATTGCCAACAGGGTGTTGATGTTTGGCTCAAGGTTTGAGCTCTGGGCGCTGCAGCTAAGGTTTAAGGGATTGGGTCCAGAGGTCTTGGGCGCGCAGTATGTGTCCACATTTTGTAGCTTCCGCCTCTTCACTACAATGATTTGTTGAAAGCCTGACAGGTGCATTTTGTAACTTGCAATCTGCTTAATGGTGCCGAAGTGTGAGTGGATTACAGGACGTCATATTGAGGGCAGGAATCCACTCCCCGGTAGGCTGTAATCATGGATGTCCCGGCGTCTAAGTTCAAAGCTCTAAAGCGCTTTTGATGAAGCAGCGCAATTTTGCATTTGTCCACAGACTGCATTGAAGAGGTCAAGGGCTACACCGAAGATCTGTTGGCCGCATGCCTCACTCACGCCAGAGACCCAACGCGTTCGGTAGCTAGTGTCGTGGCTCCTTTGGATAGCATCTGCGTCATCCGCATCCACACTTCCAGTCGACCCGTCCTGACATGCTTGCTGAACAGCTAGGAAACAATGCATCTCGGGTTTCCTTCTGCGATTGCTGCATCTTGCTTAACGACGTGAAACCTTCTAGCTCCAATATCATGCAAAAAAAGCATGCTTCCTTCTTGAGCAGCCGTTGCCAAGCAACAACCAAAGCTTCCAAGTGTACAGCATCCACCAAACAGCCAGCTTTATCCGCTCTCGACACCGATCCAGACTGTGTTTACTGGAAGCCTCAACCTCCAGATGGGATTTCTCCTCGTATTTCACGTGAAAATTGCCGGAATCAAGCTGTGACTAGTTGGGGTTTGAATTCTGAAAAAGATGAAGTAATTGGGTCCATCACAGCAAGCTACGAGGTTCAGGAACCCAATAGAATTTCCGCAAAAGGCAAAGTAGAGTTTGATGCAAATGTTCTTGCACCCTTCTCCATTCTTGGAGGCTGAGGATGCTTCTACCGTGAACTGTCACTTGCTCTAGACCCCAAAACACAATTGATCTTGCAAAGCATGAGTGGTGGATTGGTGCATGATTGCTGCCGCGGAGCAAATTACATCTTATGCTGGCTTAGTGGCAGAATTAGATGGTTGGGGAGACTCTGCAGGTTCATGGGTAATGAACAATAGGATTATACGCCCCCTAGCTATGAACCCACGCCGCGGTATCTGACCCTTCAAGAAGCCACGGTTCTGCCAAGGAGCAAGCTTGAAATATGGAGGGTCCGTGAGGCAAACCTCTGCGCAGCAAGATATGTGGAAGCTTCTGACAGTCAAGCTACGGCAGGGATACACATGTAGTGATCATCGAGGGGTTACCTGTGCCTTTAATGAGGATTCTGTAGGGATCATTGTCAGAAACACCTAAATGTCGAACTCATCAGAACCTCGTGGCTGGAGACTCAACACGTGGGAGTCGGCTATCTTCAGACTTGTGGCTTTGCTCCGTGGTTTTGCAGGTGCTTGAAGGTTCGTAAATGGTCCTCATTGGGGTGGTAAATAGGATGTTTCTACTTCTAACCGAATTCAAGGCGCTTCTAGCCTATTCTGAGCTCAATTATATAACTACTCATGACGCTTCAAGCATATCTGGTAGCGGAGAAGTCCTCGAGGCAGGGGATTTGGATTTGCAAGCTCCTCAAGCGTAAGGTTATAGGAGTAGAGGCATCCTTGGGCCACTGTCAAGCTAGCATCCCGAGCTAATGCTTTTTCAAGCCTGAAACCTGAACTACCTCCTGACAATTATATCTTCAAGCAGGTAGTCTGACTCTCGCTCGGGAGCTTGGCATGGTTATGAAAAATCTATATTCCTGCACCACTGGACATGAAACTAGCAAGCTAGACTAGCAGACAAACTGCAGATTCCAAAGGTGACGTCTGAATTTGGACGTATGCTGTGACACGTCTGGAGGCATTGCAGAATGCTTGAATGTAAAGCAAAATTGACCGCGAGAAGGAATGCTAAGTTTAGAATTAATCCTGCCCTCTGATATTAAACGTCCCCCCGGTTGCTCTGAATGTATATACTCCAACCCGTACTCAATATTAAGGGCGGCATGCATCGTGAACATCAGAGGGGTATATAATGGAATGTTGCTGAAATCTAATTAACATCGAATAACACTCAATTAAATCCACTACAAACCGATCAAATCTAATTAGGATCTTAGTGAAATCATTTAAAGCCGAACTATAAGCAACTGAAAGCAAATTACAATCAAACAAAAGCAACTCATAATTAAGTCAAGTTCGTACTCAAATCAACAATTAGAATCCTGATCAAAATCTAGTTTGGACCTGATAAATTTAAAGTTCAACTGACCTGTTATTCAAGTTCAGTTAGAATCCATTACGAACGGTTTGAAGTCGCATCAAAAACCAACTAAAACCGCATCCAGATTTTACAGAGTTTCCTTAAGAAGAACCATTCAAAAATAATCAACATCTGGGAGAACAACAAAAAGCCCTAAGAATCAAGCTATTGATTCCGGGGAAGCGGTGTTTTTTTGTAGGGGTGCTCAATATTGGGGAGAAGCTGAAATCGTAATGTAGCACCAAACGCTTACTGCTGCTCGGAGGCCCCGGAACAATCGAAGGCGCCCTCGAAAACGGCGAAGCCCTTGTCCTCCTGCATTGACTACGGCGACTACGGCAGGTCATATGTCAACCAGATATTGGGCGTAAGGCCTGACTGGCATGCTGAAAGTGTGCGAGATAGAGGGGTTAAGTTAGAGTGGCCTGGGAACCGGAGACATCGGCTTGTGGGCAAACACGACCTCTGGCATGCAGGCACATCCTGACATGTCTGCCTCTTTGCTTGCAGCCCCTTCGTCGCCCACGACAGAGCCCATGCATTAGCCAGCACCACACACCTTACACACCCACAGTTTGTAGAGGGTGAGTCATGCCATTCCCTCCCCACAGCTCCCCACGGACTCGTCGGCGCCACCATGAGATGGCAGTGATCAGATCTACGCCCTCTGGACTGAAGTCCTGGCCGCAAGCTTCGCGGGCTTGGATTGCGACAAACCGAGCAAGTCATAACAAGCATTTCTGAACCCTGCCCTAGCTGTTATCATGGTCGGAGTGGCAGCGTGTGCAGATCTTCGCTCAACTTTGCATTGCTTGTCTTGTGTGATTGGCTCAAATTCTGACTGCGAGCCCCACAGTACTTTGAGCGGACCTGATGTCTCCGTCACAGAGACAATGAGCAGTTCTATCTCATTTTCTGACTACCTCATTTTCTTACGAGAGACATGTTGTGGTCATGCTCAGCATTCAGACTATCAGCCCGAGCTTGCTTACTCCACAGGCATGCGCACCTGGACCCTCATCCCTGCATCTGACAATTTGCATTTAAAGCCAGCAGCCTCTCCAGTTTCAAGTGGAGTTTTTAGCGCACGATACTGATGCCATGTACCGCTCTACTTCTCGAATCCAAATACAGCTTGAATTCTCCCAGCACATCTGTAGTTCGAGGAAGTATCCTGGTCAGTACTCTTTCGGGATGTATCCATTCCGCTTCCGCATTGGGTAAGCATGAATGTCATCATCTGCACATGTCCTCTCCTGCTCTCATCCTGCCACTTCCAATCTATAGTGCTACTTGAGCCTCTGAACTTCACGTGACCCACAAATTCTCACTCCCCGAAGACTACATGACGACATGATCGGTGAAGCCGAAGTAAGACTTGCAGACCAAAACTAACCCTTAAATGCCACACTGAACTTAACCTTGCTGACTCTGCACCGGCCTTTACCTTCTCCGGGGAAAACAAACTTACTAAAGGACCTTCCGTTAGAAGCCGTCAGGTCGGAATGACACAGGATTAGGCACATCCTAATTCAGTCATGGCCACTAGCGGTGATAGGCCCGGAGCTTTCTTACTCGATACTTCACTGCCTGGCCAAAGACAATTTGTTTAACAGGCCAAAAGTCCTAACCTCAACCTGGGACTCCCACTCTTAAATCCTACAAACTAATGGGGGCAACATTTGATAGTGACTATCACAGGAAACAGGAACTATAATAGGGCACTTTATGCGCTCATTCCCTAAGCCAAGCCCTAAAGACTACACCCTACCAGCCTTGCTTGCGCAGGAGCGCGCAACGCCACCGCGCTCATAGCTACCGCGGTCAATGAACAGATGCACCTCAAGGACCCAACATAGAGGTGATATAGGAACTACAGGAATATGTGATTATCTGGATACATGGAGGGCTTAGGGGCCCGTTTGACTAGAACAGGATTTTGGATAACAAATTGGAAGACGAAAAGGGACATGAAATGGCAGCTGAAGGTAAGGGCTCATTTGCTCAGAAAAGAGTTCTGAACCTCATGGGAGTTTCTGGGGAAGTACAGGGGTCAAGGCCTTCAGCTGCTGTGGGATAGGGTCTATAGCTTCAGGGTTGCAAATTGTTTGTGTGCTTGGCAGTGCACGGTGCAATGATGCGGACTGCACACAGATGAGCCAGAAGAACTTGGCACCTCTGCGGAAAGGTGAGCTCAGCCAGAGTGCAATTCTGTTCTGGCGTGGACAAGTCTAAAAGCCTGCACCTGTCCAACATCTTGCGCTGTTCCTGGAAGATGGAAATACTTCTCAAGCACAACAAGCTGGGACCTCGTCTAAGTCCTGTGCCTCATGGTGGAGAACCCTGGATCGTGCTCATTTAAATTCTGTCATCTGCGCGCCGCCCTTGTCCACTACAATTTCTCAGTTTCATACCTTCAACATGTGCAACCACCGGAAATACTAGCTCTCTGTCTATGATCCAGTTTTCTACTGCTCCAGCACAAATCCAAACACCCTTGATCCTGAAACCGCCGCTGTGCCGCTCGGAGGATTGGCAAACGGCTCCAGGCAGCAGCCAGATCCCAGTTCAGGGAAGGCAACGCCTCCATGGAGCCAAGTGGAATGGATCCCTGTAGTACCCCCTGTGTAGTCAGGAATAATGCGTACAACCTTTTCAGTCCGGGGCGCGGGGTTTCAAGTTTGTGGTTTTAAGGCTTTATTGATGGGTGGTTCTGGGGTTGGTTAGCTCAAAACAGCAGGGGCTGTACTGGTTCCAGATTGGAGAAGGCCCTTCATTCTTTGAGAGGGAACAGGACAGGCAACTCCGTCAACATCATTCGTCGGTGAGCACAAGCATTAAGTGGGACATTAGTCCCCTCAGCGCTCAAGGCGCCGGACAAATTGTACGTGAATTCTCGAGCTATGATGATGGTTACGAGGCCAAGGGCAATGGTCTGGGTCGACATGTTTTACAATACTCAATCAACATGAGAAGGTCACCCAACATCGTTATATAACCCCATATAATTACATTCCTTTTGAACTCTCTAAATCCCTTAAACTCGCTCGAATCCGATACGAGAGAATGGCTTGGTCTGCTCAGCTAGCTTAAGTCAACTGAGCAGAGTGTACTATCTTCCGCTCCTGGAGGATGCCTTCGATGCTCGTGTACAGCCTCCCGGGGCAGGTTGATCAGGTTGAAAGGCTCCAGGCTTAGAGTGGAGGAAGATTTGGACTTGTAATTTGAGGCCTCAAGTGCCGCGTTGGGCGGGTTGAAAAGGTTTCGAAAACAGTTCATAGCACGAGCAAAGCATATGCTAGGTTGATGACACCCCTGGCCAAGGGTGTCTGAGTCCGGAGAAGTGTTGTATACAGTGAATGGGAAGTGCACCTTGTATCTCCCAGCTGAAAAACTCACTATAAAGCACTAAGATGCAAGAATCATCTAATTTCTCCCAAGCATGCCTTCTGAAAAGAACCCTGTTCGATCCTAAACAGGGGCCCAATCTTAAATCCCAAAGCCCAAAGCCGATGAAGATGGACGTCAAAGTGCCCAATCCTCGAACCAACTCAAGACTCCTCAAACCACCAGGGAGCTTGAATAATTACCAATGCCACTTTGAGACCATTTGAAGTATCCTGCAAGAAATCTAGGACCATAATATTGGCTATCATTTTAGCCTCGACATTGCTTGACCTGAGCCACTCTTTCTGCACCCGAGCGGCTCCACGTCCCCGGTTTCGGGGTCGGTGCGCCGTAGAGTCCCTCATGGCTGAAAGTGCTCCAAGTCTTTTTGCTTTTGGGTTGTGGTCTATGAACTTGGATTTCGACTTTGTTTAAAATGGTTGCAAGCCTATTGATCGAGGGGCTTGTATCAAGAAATACGATCGTGACACGTGAGCAGGCCGGACATCTTGACAACTTCAAATTTTTGAGTGTGCCATTGCGCTTTGTGGTTGGAACGGAAAGTATGGCACCGGATGGGATGATGATCCATGTTCCAGGGCCACATGTGAACAATGCCCAGGCTCATGCTCCGCTTGGTTCGTCTGTTTTCTCCGTCTCGTGGGTGTGACCATGTGAACCAGACGTAAGAAAAATTCCATGCCCAAGGCCCCCCTCTGGCATACTACATATGGAGGGATCCGGGTTGCTGTGCAAAAGGCCTTGGCTGTACGCTGGTGGTACGGACGTATCCAAGGCGCAGAATGCGTGAGGCGCGGTGGTCACATGCGTAACCAAGGACGGCACATAGGCACGCCAAGAGCATCATCTAAGGACATGGTTTTCTCAGGCTCTTGCCTTTGCCGAAGCGATGCCTTTTCTTTATATAATGAACTAGACTTTGGGAGTTTGGGACGATTGGATTGTTCGGCCGACTGGTTGACTGCTCATCGCTTAGACCACTTTAGTCCGAGAAGATGGCAGTGAGGGAAAACAAGTGATCTGGTTCTCGAGTTCTGCGAAGATGTCCCCATATGTCTCTGTGTATCATCTAGACATATATACAAAGCTTTCCCTTCCTGAAAAGGATCCAAAAATTACCAGAACCTCAGAGCACGTGTAGTGTTCGCTAGAGATTGTACAATGATCCAATATACTACTCACATCCGTACCCAACTTTTCCCCTAGATCTTTGGAAAGTGCCCCACAAGCGGGGGTGCGGGAGGCCCCTGCTTGCGAGCCATGAAAACTTCTATTTTCAATGCGCAAGTTTGCTGCAACCCAAGCAGATGAGAAATGGAAAGACAGAGACTTCAGGCGATCACGCCACTTGTACTATGTAATGAACGCATCTAAGGGCAGCTAAATTGGCCGATGTTGGGCTGCAATATCTATCAAAACGCGTCTTTGCTGTGCCCTCCACCCAATCTCAGCATCTGAAGATGCCGTCAAGTTGCCATCCACATGGTGCGAGACCTTTGCTCAAGGAAGTTGATTTCAATCCCACAGCAGCGAATCCCATGAATGATTTGCGCATGATTGCTTTTACACTTGTAAGACTATGTTTGTATGCTACTAGCTTGGGATGGATTCCCGCGCTACACTTAGAACCCGGAAACAATATCAAAATCTGAAAACACAGCCATGGATGCAACCCAAAACTATGTGACGGACCTGCAGGCTCTTAGAACCCGAACCTCCGTCTCAGTGCCCGAAAAAAATCCCAAAACCGGTTGTTAGGCTCAAGCTCCTGAACAGTTTGCAAAGATTCCAACTTGTGCTGGACTTGACCCGGGCAAAAAAGCTGCTAATATGATGGAGGGGATACTGACCGTACTGGCATCACTTCTGTAGTGCGGGGTTCATTGGCCGCCTGCATCCCATAATGTAGGGGCCTGTTCAATCAGAAAAACGTTTAGGGTGTATGATGCTTTATCTGTCTGCGTGCAGGCTTCTACAGTACACACTTTCAACCAGGAGAGGCTCTCAAGCAACTCCTCGGGCTAATCTGGATCAGTCTGGCTCAAGTCCTCAATCGGAACGTTCCGCAATTCCTGCTGCAAATCTCGGAGCTATAAACTTGCTTCAGTGCGGTCAAGGTGCATCCCGAATGTAGCTCTAACATTTCTTCCATCCAAGATCCACGCATACCACACAATCTAATACCACCGACATTCACTAGCATCCTTCCCGAATTTTCAGATGCCATCTTGGCCATGAAATGTGACCCCAAAGTCATGCAACGAACAAAAGAGCTTGAGTCTATAAGATTGAAATCTGGCGCAGACCAACGTGACCTCAAACGGACGTCCTTCAATTCTATGGTATAGCTGGGCTGCTAGATATGCTTTTGCCTCGTCTGCAATCGCTTCTGCTTGAGCCGTTCCTTTGGATTCAGCTGGATCCTTGCCAAAACAAGTGGCGAATGATATTCATGATCGTTTCAATGGGGTTGTGGCTACATACAAGGGTGATGTAAGGATTATTGGGATATAAGATTACGAATCATCTCACGCTCAACGCTCAGGAGGGTTTTGGCACACAGCTGGACTGGAAGCGAGATTGAGTACAAAATGAGATTCAGCCGGAAAGATGCACCCAAGGCCAGTGTGAACGGAAAGAGCCTGCAAGAATGCACCGCGCCGCGCCACTGGATCCTGAGAACTCTCGCCAAGACGCAGCATAGGAAACATCAGCCCAAACACGGACCATTTCGCCTGGAGCCCCCCTCCAAGGCGCGTCACAAGAAAGAGGAGCCTATGCTCAGAGCTGACCGCTTCTACGTGTTTGTGTCTATACTGGTTTTTTAAGCGAAGCTTGACCACGGTCGTAGCCAGTTCACGATGGGAGAAGCAGGATGGCAAAGAGAGAGTCATCAGCGGAGGCAGGTCAGAGTGGGGGTAGGGGCATGGAAAAGGGACGCCAAGGCGCAGCCTTTGATGATTGGCTTTGTCAACTGCAGATCATGCGAGCTGCCGTTTAAGAACTCCATCAACCTTGGAGACACACCTGATCCATGTTGTCTGTCTGGCGTAATGCGTCGTCCCTGCGAACTGAGTATAATTGTAAGGGGGAAGAGATCGACAGCGTCTTCCACAACTTGTACAACCGGCGTCATTGAGCACCTGGGCTCACCTTGGACAATGCAGTTTTGCAGCAGGTGTTCAGTTCCACAACCAGATTGGGATCGTCCAACAAACTCTGCGGCCCAAACACGGTGATTTCATTTGCAATCGAATGTAATTGGTCAACTCCACGTGTACCCAAAGCTAGCGAACAGGACAACATCCCTTCTGCACACGGAAATCAATTCCCCACTGCGAGCCAACGCATGGAATCCAAGGATGGGCAAATTGTTGCAAGGCCGTCCAGCATTTTTGGCTGATGTCGGGATTGCTGAGGGGAGCACGAGAAGGGAGTTCAGTTTGAGTCCACACAGCATGTAAGCCATGCATGCGCCAGCTTGCAATCAGATGAGGCTTGGCTGCTGGGATGCAACAGCCCAACTAGTCACGGTGTCACTAGAACAACCCTTGGGCGCCCTTCCAGGGTTTCAGTACACTCAGAGACAGCACGATCAAGTCTTAAGATATCTTTCTGCGCTGTAGTTTTGCTGTGGAGGCATTGCTGTGAGTGTTTATGCCGCAAGATGTGTCGTGACCAGTTGTTGCTGGCTTGACCTGAGTGGCGCGCACACACACACACACACCCATACCCTCTTCTTTAGGCACTCAGTGTGTGACCGGGCCTCTTCGGCCTTGGGCGGCTCCAGCGGATCCTTCTCAGCTGCAGTGGTCGACGGCTCCTCTGCCATTTTCGCGTCTCCAACCCCAGGCCAGAAAGAAGAGTCGCAAGAGTAAGGAAATCTGGGCTTTCAGGGTTTCGCATCATAGCTTTAAGTCTGAGAAGTTAATGTTCAAAGGCAAGTCTGAGCATGCAAAAATCCCTGTGACTCGAATTCGTTTCCTAAGCCCAAAATCCCTGGGCTAAATCCGTCGGTTCTCACGAGCCAGAGGCGATAGCAGGCCTTGCATCAAACGACTCGTAAGTGAACCTCGGACCTCAGCTTTGTGTGCTTTGACCGCAAGGTCGGCTTGTAGTCCCAGAACTGAACACGTATCCGTAATTAAGGAGCCTAATATGGCTGGCAGTCTGGCAGCAGTGACTCCAGATCTCACGCTTCAGGGACTCAGGTTGACACACATGCCGCGGCAGCAACAATTACGGCTCATACTCAACCTACCACAACCACGATGTCGCAACCGACCTGCATCGCAACTTACCTTTATCGGTGCATTCCACGCTTCTGATGTGATGAGCAACGCACCCTTTTGGTCACGTTCATATATGACGCTTCATAAGAAGCAGGCTGCCGGCGGTATTTGTCCAAACTGATCTTCACAGCACTCTATAAGAACGAACCCGACCCTCCTGGCATGACCTGCAAATCTCTTTAATTTCTGACCTCAAACCAAACCGTCTAAATGCCGTACAACCCCAAATCTGAACTGACAAATGCATGGATTTCTTTGCTGCCGACTCTTGCTGGCAAAAGCCAATGGAATATGATCAGGCTATGTATATACTTTGGTTGCTTTCATTGCTTTTGGGTTGACTGACACCATTTTGACGTGAATACAGCAGCTGTAATTCTATTGAGCTTCTTCTCTTCCGGCTGCTGAACTACGGTTGATATTTACGTCTTCAGTGACTGTCTTGAGACACGTTCTAATCCAAATCACCGGTATTGAGTTGACTGGTGAAACTAGCACCCGTTGCCGCAAACTGCACGTTGCGGGCTTCCGTTGCGCGCCTGATTTGATTGTCAAGCGGCTTGAGGAGAGGGCATTGCCAACCACTCATTGCAAAACGCATGCATCGAATTGGCATGCAAACCAGAAAGAGAGCGATGTTGCCTTAGCCTGAGAGCAACCAAGCCTAGGCTTTCAAAACCATAAGTTCTCAAAGGCCGAGCCCTGGACTGGACATCAAAAATCTGCACGCGCCCTCTTCAGGTGGCTTCAGAGATTGTCCAGGTCGATATCATCCTGGATGTCCCACAGCTGTTGGGTGAGCTTTTTCCTCTTGGGCTTGGGCTATTGCTTTGCGGGTTGTTAGTCTCTTTTTTTTAGTCTCTTTTCCACTGGTACGAAAAACAAGCAAGCTGGAACTACGGTGCTATTGTTTTTGTGGTGCCCAGTCCTCTAAACTCGTGCCACCGAAAGCAGAAAGTGTGCCACGGGACGTGGGGGGCACAGGGTGGGCTGCGGGTCTTCAAAGTGCCACTGACAGAGCATCACCCCTTCCCCTCTAGCAAGGTCATCTTGGATTCCCAGATGCTAGCCTCAACTCTGGTGGCCAAATGCGCTGAACCAGGATCGTATAAGTCTGGAAGGAACCCAAATACAAAAACGTGAACACATGATAACAAAGATACGTACGCGCGAGCGACTCACTGCGTGGCGGGGGGAACTTGCGAAGGCTTTCATGGAGTGCGCAACAGCAGGGCTGTGCTCCCTGGACCCTCCCTGAGCAATGTCAGACATGCCAGCAAGGATGACTTACCCTGGCAAATTCAGTGGGCTGGAAGTACAAGTTATACCCCGCATGCCACGTATTGCACCTTCTTCATGGATGACTGTTGCAACTTCAGGCGCTCAAACAAAACCAGGAAACAAGATTGTAGCAAGGGGTTCTTTCAGAGGACATGATAGTTCAAAGACAAGTAAGCCTGGGGTTCGTTATTGTGACGGATGCCTATGTGGTCAAAGTAGCCCTGCAAAACAACAACTGCCGGAGCTGAAATTTCCAAACGCCGCAAATCTGTAGCGCCTGCCCAGAGGTTCGAAGTCCCAAACACCCAGCAACCAGCAAAGTGTTTGAGAGCCGAGCACCCTTAATCCACAAGAAGTTAAACTCTACGCATCTGCATCCGTTGCCGCGGGACATCATCGTCATCGCGTCGCTTTCTCTGAATTTTGACCTTGGGGGCCGGTCTGGTCTGATGAGAGAAATAGATGGTAGACGAGCCGGATGGTTGGAATTCATAGAGGGACGACTTGCTCTTGCGGATATGGCTGAGCAATTCTGGCAATATCAGGCCAGGACTAGAGGGCTCAATTAAATCGGCCCAAGGGGTTGAAGCAGTCAGGCTTGCAGGATGGCAGATCACCAGCATCAAGGATGAGGGTTGGACTGGCTTGAAACCTTAAGCAGTATCTAGACCACAACTACCTGTTTAACTGTCCAGGCGAAGGCAGAGGGTTTGCAGAATAGATGAAGACTGCACGCTTTGTTTCGCGCGGGAGTCATACTCCTAAATTCATACTCTGTGCATCTGAAATCCTCAAATTGAGCCCATAGCAGGGAAGTCGCTGCTCTAAAGCATTAAGCCCAGTTGACTCACGACGTGGAGTCCAGGTCAATTCGCAGCGTGCGGGATGCGAGTGCTGAAATCAACATCTGGGAGCCCTGGCAAGATGACGACTCTCTGCCGGCTGACAAGTACACTAACCCTGCAATAATGCTACTCAGCCTGTTCTTACACTCCATAGAACACTCGCCGCAGAAGGGTGGCAAAGCAGGGCAGCGGAGCTTTGCTGAAGAGCCGTAATCTAAAACCCGCGAGGCTCGAGCGGAGCTGGTAGTGGTCTGAGCGGCACTCCTTAGCTCCAGCTTGAATCTTTGGCGAAGGTGCTGGAGCTTTACGAGTGGCCGGGACTTCAGTATGTTCGAAGTCTCCAGGCTTGAGCCAACAGCAGCACAAGCTCTTGGAGCACCTGTTTTGCAAGTGTATCACGACTTGAAAAGTTTAAATAACAGTGAACTCCAAAACTGAGAACTGAATCCCAAGCCCTCAAACCCACACTCTGAATTCTACTAGAAATCGTTCGATGATCATGGTAGTTGCTTTGAAGTCGCACCGCAGCACTCAAACTCGGGGAAAAGGCAGGCCTTTGAAATGGCAGCCAATAGTGAGAACGGTTTTCAACATGAAGCAGTCCGCACAATCTGCATGATCATCATCTAATTTCAAGCTAGTAGTCGCGCACAAGGGAGAAAGATCAGGATTCCTTACCGGGGCCCATGCACGGTATTACTCGACAAGCCGGACTTCACACCCAATCCAAAACCGCAGCCCAACTCCTGAACCGCCCAAGTCCTTTTCCTGAACTTGAAACTCTAACCTTACAGCACAAACTCCGAAAATTGCCTAGCAACAAGCAAGTCTGAACTCAGGCTAGTGGCATCTTCTCCATTAGCTGTGACAGCTGTGAATCAGTGATCTTCTCCTAGACAAAGGGGTGGGGGTTAGGGTCGGTTGGCGTATGTGGCATTGCGGTTTTCTGCTTTTGGTCGAGAGCAAACATTGTTACTGCTGCGTGAACTCTCAAAGGAGCCTGCAATTCTAAAGAAGGCTCCAATGTACTCTTCAACACCTCAAGACGCAGCGTATGGGCATGATCTGGACCATGATGGGCTGCTGTTGAGATGTTCACGGCAGCCGTCCGCTTTATATGGCGATTGTAGGAGCCGAGAAGAGGCAAACACTACCTCCGCGAGCCCCAGGCCCCCGCTCAACTTCATAATCAGCACGTGCTGTAAGATGTAGTCATCCTATACCTTTGACCACCACAGAAACCGAAGGCATCTAACTCCAAAGGCATTAGCCCCGAGCCTTGAACACTGCAAACCTTAAGGCAACAGGAAGACTCAGCCCTCCACTGTAACACGACCACTCTGAGCTTGTTGGAGAAGCATCATCTCCACCTCACAGCCGTTGGGCTCGTGAGGCTGTGCAGGCGAGGCCTTTTGTTGGTACCGGGTGCCTGACTTCCATGTATCCAAGAAGCCGTGGATTGGAGAAACTTGAGCTGTCAATGTGTATAATTAATCCTTCTGCCTCTGTCATGTCTGCCTTGAGCAATGTCCTGTCTTCAGGGCTTCGCATGTAAGATGAAGAGTTGCCGCGGTGGACTGGTACAGCTCAACTTGACCTCTGCTACTTTGTCACTTGCCGCGCTGACCAGATGCTGAAGCCACCAGCGAATGGTTTAGTTGTTAGAAACCCTCATCCGGAAGCTCAAGCCTGCTCCTTCTTCTCCGGCTTCACAAGGCCAATCCGATGCAGGCGCTCCAGTGCCTCCGATTTTGCAAAACTGTTTTACCGGAGGAGTTGGCTGACAGGTTTAGAATGAAGTCCATGAAGGTCAGGAACGACTCGACTTGTGGAAGCAGCGCCTATAAAGCCAACTGGCCTCTGGCTCCAGGATGGACCGGACCATGATGCGCTTCCTTTCCTGTCCAGGACTTCATAAAAACATGGCCGGAACTCGGGACTTCAGTTCATCGTGCGCGTAATGAAGCCTACAACCGTTGTACTCGTGTACTGCAGTTGCTGTGAGCACCTCTGCTCTGAACAGGAATCGCATTTGACGTTTGTCGCCTCCAGTAGTGAAGATTGGACAGCAACAGTCACTCCCACCACGAGGCCCCACATATGGCACCCTGATTATGTTTGGGGCTTTGCTGCTGATTTCTCGCCCTCGGGCACGGATCCAATTATCCAGGCTTCCTAGGGATGTGCGCCTACCACGCTGAAATGATTAGTCTTCGTGAAGGGACTGGTAAGTAATTGCACCATACTGCTTAAACTATCCTACATTAGACAACTGCCGCTGCTAGATCAGTCACCTGCCAGGTTGCGACGGTTCAGGCCACCAGTCAGATCTACAAGTCTGGGGCCCTTGTGCGAGCTGCCTTGACCAAGTGTTCATATTCAAGGTTTTGAAGCAACTATGAGCTAATATCCGAAAGAGTTGGCGTGAAAGCTTCTTTCATTTCGTGACATGAGGTTCGCCTTCAGGGTCCTGGGCAGTAAGCAAACGAGATTGTGGACTACACTGTAGGCCCCACAGCATTTGTCCCAGGGCCATTCTCTGCATGCAAGTCGGAAACGGTCTCAAGTTGCCTTTACCTAGTCGCTGCACTCCTCCAGATCCCTCGGGTTAAGCTTAACCCACCCGCTGGCAAGTTTGCGGATTCGGCACCCATCCTTGACTCGAGCAATGGTCCTTATGAAGCATGCACGTGCTTTGGGAGTTTTGTTCGGAACCAAGCTTTGTGAATAATGCGACTTCACATTCGAGGTAGCGCAGGAACATGAAGAACGCTTGCTGGGTCTTACAGACCTTCACCCCCTAGCAACACTTCGTCTGCTCCCAGTCCTCCATCTCTTGCTTCTGTGCCTGCTGCTCTTGCATTTTTTGCAAGTCGGACTCCTGCTGCAATCATATTAAAGTCTGGAGGAGTGGGTGTTGAAGGACATCTGGTGGAATGCAAGCAGCTTCATTAAGGCTCATATGGGCACAAGCTTGGGGAAGTAGGCCTTGAACTTTGGAGACCAAGGAAGGAGGGCTAGCATAGCAAGCTTGGAGCTAAGATTGGCCGCATGCAGGTTTGAGTTGAACGTTGCTCACTTTGCATTTACGGTTAGGCTGGGAGTCACAAGGCTGGCGTTTTCGCATCTTGTTCGCTAGCAGCCAGAGTCGCAAGCCACCAAAAGCAGATTTCCGAAGAGTGGTACCGCCCGACAAACTGTCCAAGCGCTACAAGCCAAGCTCTCCAGCATCCCTCTTCGGCCTGCTGCACCTGCATCCCTGCCGCCATCTTGGCGCGAGCTTCCTCGTCGGCCTCGAGGTAACTTCAATAGAGTATCAGACTTCGGTTGTAGACGTTGGTTGTTTCCCTCGAGGACAATTATGTCCTTTGCAGCATGTGAGGTTTGGGAGCCTGACTGGGGTCTGCACTTTAATGTGTAGGCGTGACGGCATGTTTGTATGTGCCAGTCTTTAGTTTTCATGGTAAGGGGACGCTCTTGATCGGCATTGGGGGAGGATAAAGGGCTTGCTGTCAATGATGCCTGACTAAAGATCTAAGGCTGAAGGTCTGGCAATGCTCACCTTTTAAGGGCTTGTTTGCCTCAAGGAGTCCTTGTCTGTTAACATAAACTCTTCTTGAGAAGACCTGAGCCGACCTAGGGGAGTCTGCAATGTCATAATGCGCAGCTCTTCAGGTTGCCTTTGAGATCGACCAATCAACAGGCCTAAGCCTCAAGCGGGCGATCCTGCAGGTTCCCCTACATAGGCCCAAGTTCAAAGGAACGCTTTGCAATAGAAGCTTGTCCGAAGCCCTGAATCTGAATTCCTAGACGAAGGCCCTGGATTCCAAATCGATCAACCTCTCATTGAAGACATCTACAAGAGGTTTACTGTTACATGTATAGCAGGAAACCTGCAACCTTGCAAGGCTTTTCAGGCGCAAGTTTCCAGCCTTCATGGCAGTGATTTCTGCTTCCTGACAGCCCCTCTCAGATGGAAAACAGCGGGGACCCAGCCGGCTGCTGTGGTCAACAAATGCTTAATGCAACGATTTAACCAGGTTCGCTATACATGCATTTTGGAACTATCATGGTCGCCCCTTTTCTGCATGTAAGCTTCCTGAAATCGCAGGGAGTGGTGTGACACCAAGATTCGAAAGCAGAATGCTCGTGCTACCACATGTCAGACACTCCTCCTTGTTGGCTTGTGCATTGCCATGATTGCTTTCTGACTATTTTGGAACCTCCAGGAGGATCCGAGCCGGTCGAGCGGCAGCATGGATGACAGGGAAGACATCATGTCAAATGTCAAGGTTTGAGCTTCCTAGCCCTCCCTGGGATTTCCCTAGGTCAGCCAAAAGCTGTGCTCCTAATTCCCTATGGCCCTATGACTTCATGACACCACGTTTGGGGTTTGGCAGTGGCTTTTGGTGGGTCAGATTTCAGAAGACCCTCATGCATTCTAAGCTGGAGGCTGGAGACGCTTCAATTCCACTGTATCTCTCTGAAGGCATAACCCACAAACCTCTCAACAAATGCCTACTGCAATTCCTCCCAACAGCTCCTTGAAGCGCAACAAAGGAAGGTTGCAAAGAACAACTTCCGAAGAAATTGTGCACTCAAAGCTAGCCCAGCAGGTCCAAGTTTCATATGCAGCCGAGCATGTTCAACGAATTCTACTTAAAACACGTGATTCACGACTTGGGTTGAGGCCCGGTTTAGGGCTCGGAAAGCATAGCTGAGGACTGTCACTACCTATCAGGATTCCTCGCCCTTGACGTTTACCGAAGATCCTGCAATGCACGGCGGCATGCTGAACATATCATCCTCACAAGGATGCAACACTTTCTGGCATAGCTTCATCCACGCAGGCATATTGTGCATGTTTCTATGTGTGCTTGTTCCTGACATTCTGTGCAGCTCCTTTGCATCTTGGAATCCCGATGCCCATAGACATTCGTGGGCTCAGTGTGCAAGGGTGTGTGACATTTGGCACGGGCCGATCTTTGGTGACTTCGCGTGGGTAGACGGGTTTTCAACACCAATCTATGCTGAATCTTGTAGGCAAACAAGCACAGACCTGCATGATTGTTGGATGCTTGCATTCGAACCAAGTGTCAAGGTCTACTGTGTGAGAAAGGGTCGGACTGCACATGACCATGAAACGCTAAACTGCAGGACCCCACCAGTACTCAACGCCACTCCGAATCGTAAGAGCTCTGTAGGCAGTGGACTGGAGGTGCCACGCTTTTGTAATCGTGGCGCTGCTGCCTGTTCCTGTCACTGGTTGGCAGGGTGGCCGCTGACAGCCTGCTCATGGATTGTTTCACTCCGGTGAAAATGAGTGATTCATGCCAACTCAGGAAAACTGACAGGACAATCACACAGTTCAGGATTAGCAAAAACATCTCAGGACCATACTGGAGCCTTACGGGTGCCACCGTCCCACATAAATACGTAGAAAACCTTGATGCCGTGAGAGTATCATGTGCACGATGATCTAACTACACCCGTACACCCTACTTATGGGCGTAACACTCACTAAAGGGCGCTTAGACAAATTCGTGGAATTCATCCTTGTGTTGGCCTCAGCACATCTAGGCTAGAACCTAGGCGGTTTCATTGTTGAGCAAGGAACAGGGCAAACACGTGGGGCCAATGCTCAAGACCGTGTCCACACGCAGATTAGACCTGGGCCACTTCAGAAACCACGGATGAAGGCTGGCTGTGATGCTCCTTCAGCTCCCTAAAAGCAGCACCCTATGTTCCAAATCCCAAGCTTGCAAGAGCTCACAACGCGGACTTGAAGTCATAACTTGTTGACCCCAAACCGCTTTCTCATGAAACCTCAACTTTTTCTCCACTGCAGCCCCCACACGTCTAAAGGTCCAGGGTTTCCAGGTTGTAGGTTGGCATGTAGTTGGTTGAGTCTCTTGGGTGAGGTCTCTTGGCCTTAGTCCAAGTCTAAGGGTAGTGTCAGACTGTAAGCTTAATTCTGTTCTGACATGTGCCAGGATTTGAGATGCTGGAAGCAGCGCATGCCCAAATGCTCGGCTGTCGCGTTTCGCGATGAGCCGACATTGGGTCATGCTCATTTGACTTTGAGGGACAGTCGCTCAAGTCGAGCGTGTATCTCCTGCTTGGACATGTGAAGCTAGTTCTGGTCTCAGTGAAGGTTCCGGTTCAAGCCATGGAGGTATTGGGATTGAGAGGTTTCAGGACTGACATGTGCGGGTCAGGCCCCTCAAACAGATTTGGACTCGTCTGAGGATGAAGTAGATAATGATTTGGTCGGGGCTTCGAATGGGCAGTTGAGGGCGTACACTGCACAGTCAGACGATGATACTCCTTCGCGGCGTGCTGACTGTTCTGACCGGCACGATACTACCAGCACTTGTGTGCACAGGCACCAAGTACTCCAAACATCTCCAAACCAAAATCCCGTTCCATTTCCCAAGGTTTGCGCTGGTGCAAGGTCGTGCGAGAAAGAGGTCCGCCGGCAACCCCAAAACCGCTGACTCGCAGTTGTGAGCTGACGCCTCGTGTCGCAGTGTCTACCCTGGAAAGCCTGCGCTGAGCTTCAGTCATCTCCGTCAATTTCCCTACCGCAAAAGCCTGTAGAAACAAGAATGACATGTACGTGTCGTTCAATATGCTGTCCCCAGAAAATGCGGCAGCAGACACGTAATTCTTGGGCGGGACCCTCGTTGAAAAAAAGGGTTGCCTTCCGAAACCGAAGCCAGTCCCGAAACCGAGATCACATATTCTAAATCCCGGGGTGGGAGAAAACGGTGAAGACCGAAGTCCTGCCCCTCGTCACCCTCGCCACGCTGCTCTTCCTCCAAGTCCCAAAGCTCGTCCTGTGATTCTGGATACCAGGCTCATTTTGAGGCTAGGGCTTGCTTATTGTGCCGAATCTTTTCTTAGGCTTAAGCTTTGGTCATGTTGAGGTCCCGCTGCCCAAATATCTTTCGATGTCGGGGGCCTGTACAAGTGGCGTTGATTGGAGGCCGTAGGAAGCTGATTTGACTTGGGATGTCAAGCTTTGGTGTTGAGGCTTGCTGGGCTTTGGCGTTAAGGGGCTGTGGGTGTAGACCTTGAAGACTGAGAATGGCTGAAATTCCGTGAGACCGGCTTCCGGCCTCAGCAAGTTTGGACGCAACTCCCTCGCACCAGAATTTAACGAACGCGGCCGTTAGTGTGAAGCAACCATGCGTAGCAAGCACCCGAACACTCCATCCTTGCATGCAGCGGCTGTAGCTTGCCCCTGCCGCGATTGTCACTTGCTGCCAGACTGCTTCGCATGCTTGGGTATGAGCAGCAACGAGGATAACCTACCCATAAGTAAGAAGAAGCGAAATTCCAAAAGGTTTCAGTATCTCGCGTCGACAGCACATGACTGTCTTACTGATTTTGGGGCCATAGCAAAATTAGCTACGGTTACAAGAAAAGGCCATGAATGGCTTACACGAGCCCACAAGCTATGGCTGTGAAAAGTCACGTGTGTTTTCCTTAGGCCTGCATACCGACAATCTGAACTTCAACATCCAAAGCTGCCCATGCCCTAAACACTCATCGAATCCAGTCCTTCTTCAACTCAACCTCTGACAGAAGTCTTGCCTTGCAGCAGTAGGTTCGTGGAGCCGTATCTGGGTTTACAGATTTGGGTCGTGTACAAGCCCGAGAAAAGTTTACGGCTTGCCCTACAAACCACGCATTTGCAAGAGCAAGATTGAAGAGTTCACTGCTAAAGACACTGTCAACGGAGCACAAGAAGTCCAGGGGTAAGGGGCCTAAGCCCAGAGCCCAGGGTGCAGGGTTAATGCATTGACAAGTTGACCACTTCCTCGAGGGAGCTCAAGGCTGCTTGCACAAGAGCCGAAACACCTCTCGCCTGACGAGAGAGGTCAAGAAACTTGTCATGGGACACGATCTGCGTCACGGACCTGTGCTTTTTGCTACTTTACCTGGCCTTCCAAATTTCCAAATTGCGTTTGTGCAGTCTGGGACGAGGTTTGGTTGTCACAACGTGGCTGCCGGAGGAGTATAGGACCTTATTCTAGGACTGTACCTTGTGAAAGACAACCTCTCAACCTCCAACTGCCGCACTCTCTGCCCGCATGGTCACTCAACCACAACTAGCTCGGTCCCAGTTTCGGGCTGAACCCACCGTGCAACTGTTGAGTATCTCTGTCTTTCGCTGTGACTTGGTACTGGCTGAGAGGACAGCTGTCATTGCAAGGGCAACCACCCTGGCAGTGGAACTGCCGGCTACGAGAGGTTGGGCACAGGGGATGATGGGTGTGGAGGTGCAGACCGCTCCTAAAGGCAGCGTCACGACAACACTTTCGCAAGCTGATGCCCCAACAGACCATTCGTCAAGCTCTCTAGGCCAACCCTTTCAAACTGACATGGTTTCAGTATCCTTCACGGACTTGGCTCCCATCCAAAGCCCCCATCATGCACGTCGCCACTCTGACCCCTCTAGACCAAACATTGCGTCCTGGCCACCTGGTGTAGTACAAGCAGAACTCAGAACTGGGTTTTGCCCTTCGCAAGTCAAAGCGAAAGCATCCAACGCAACTAAACAAGGGAGCATCGTTTCGAGATCCATACAAAAAGAAAGGTACCAAATCAGAAGAGCTTCGGATCTGGTCGTACACCTTTGGGGTTTTCAGTGGAATGCGCAGCATACCAGATGGAGACCTGTCAAGCAATTGCTTGTTGCAGCTAGAGCCGAAGAAGATCTTGGGTGCGAAAGGTTCAGGGCAAGGATTGCTTGACCCCAAAACAGCTTGGCCCAATTAGGCAGATTTCGGGGTCGGTGCCTTGATTTGGAGCGCACGGGAATGTAGAATTATTGCGCATTGCCAACTGCAACAAGGTTGCATGCTCCCTGTTTGGACAGGATAACCATTTTTTGAAGTGCGGAGACAAAGAAAGCTGCCGTAATTCCCGCCTCTACAACATTGATTTCAGATTCCCTGTCTCATCTGAACTGATGCATTGTAAACCTGTCGCCGGCTCCCGGCCAAAGCCCACACCTTGTCAATCAAAAGGTGTGAGGAAAAAGCAATGACATCGGTGCGTGGTGCTTCTGGCTAATCATGTGCAAGAGGTTGACCCTGGTATTTTGAAAGCTTGAGGCCAATGAGAGTCTTGGCATACAAGCCCGTTGCCCCAAAGCCAAACAGGTTGACTAGGTTTTTCTGGCACGCGCACTGGCTTCTTGTATCAAATGGCCAGCCGTGCTTCTTGAGAATCTCACCCTCTGAGCACCCCAAGCTCCCCGAAACCTCAAAACGTGCAAGCCTTCAGTGCAAAACATGGCGAAATCAAATTCCAAACCATTGATCCCAAAGCCATCTGTCTTTGCTGCCTCGCTGGTCACCAGGCGGAAATATTGCCCTGCAATGCTTGAAGCTCAAGGTGTTTGCTCAGAGCTTTGTACAATCCCACACATAGGGCTCAAGGTCTGAGCGTCACGCGGAACAAACAAAGGATTCATAACGTACATGAACTGGCTTCTGCACTTCTTGACAAAAGTCCCGCTCTTCCACAAAAGGCCTCCCAGAGCCAGCCAATTGGAACACTAGAAGCTTCAACATTGCCAATTTACGCTACACGTACCACTTCTGCCAGCAAAGTGGCGGTATGTCGACTCCTCTAGAACCACGGACTCGTGCGGCGTTGCATCTGTGAGCCAATACCTGTTCTCAGACAACAGGATGACATTCCTGGAGTGTGGAGAATGTAGGTGAGTGAGAGTCTACGAGGGTGCCCTTGGACGTCTTAGACGGATGCTTGCCATTCTGTGCCTCTCTTGGCTAGGCATGAGGCTCTGGTTTAGCCTTGTGCACACACCGCGCCCAAGAAACTGAGCCTGTTTGAAAAGGGCTTCAAGATACTTATCAGGGATATAGTGCACATATGTTTTGGATTGGGGGGTTCCGTAAAACTTGGATGGAAGGTGTGCTGCGGGGACTCATGAAAGATTTAGCTTCCAAAGGCAGTGTGCAAGCAAAACACCGGAATCCTCCAGCAACTAGCAACCCCAACGCAGGCTTGAGGTTGCAGATTACGATATAGGAGTTTAGGGTCGAAGGTCCAGGGCTCGCTAGCTAAGTACCCAACCTCCGTTGGGTCTAGAAGATGGTAAGGCAATGCTTTGAGGTGCCCATCGAGCCTACCCTCCACTCATTCTGAAACAGTCTCAGCTTTTGCCTGGAGCCTGAGCATGCCAAGGCCTTACAGTTCCTGCATTTGTGGTCTCCCTAGATGAGTTGCCATGGCATCAAAGGCTGAATTCCCCAAAACGACAGCTCGAAGCATGATCCATGTAAGACCCACAAGTGAACCTGTGGATTTGGTAAAAGCTTAGGGAATTGGGGTACGTGGTGGCACAAGACAATTGGACTCAAGCTCAGTCTCAAACACCAGCCAAGCCACAACGTGTTCGCCGCGAAGTCCTGTCCCGGACCCAGGAGGTCCCGGATATGCTCCAGGTCGCCTGAAGCTCCAACATGATGGCAACTTGTCGGCCTGTAGGTGCTGTTTAGGGCCGCTTTTGTGTTTTTGGCCGCTGATGCAAGGCTTGGGGCCTACGGTATACGGGAGACTGTGTATAGGCCTTGGGTCGACTGTTGCTTGTAGGCTGCCAGGCATGTGGTGTTCTGTCGGGCATGTGGCTTTTCAGGATCTTCAAGTGTTGGAAGCTGTGGTGCTTGCTAATGGTCGGTGGCATGATGCAGCAGGTTCTTACCTACTTCGCTGTAGAGTCTGGGTTCGTCGTGGGTTGTAGCGCTGCGTCCTCAGAATAAGGGAACTAGGCAAACCCGTCCAGCATTACATAGAGCGAGCAAATGGCAGCGGTGTCTTGTTGAGGACCTGGCACTTCAGCTCAGCGGATTTTCAGCCAAGCCACCCAGAGGACCCGCAATCTCATCGAGCTTTTCAAAGCGCATATCCCACGCCCTGGCATTGGCGAGTGCAACCCTTGCAAACTACATGCAGATTTGAATCTCAGTGGTCAGAACCGGTCTGCAAGGTCGCGTGCCTAGGTCTTAAGCTTGAGGTTCAAGGGCCCATCCGATGGGTACAACTTTATGGCAAACTACTCTTGATGCTCTTAGCAGATTTTTCAAGAGTGGCCAAACTCCTATTCAGCATAGATGTGCCTTGCAGCCTCAAGCCCTGAGGACACCGTTGGGTGCACTTAGGATCCTGTCCTTTGGGTGCAAGCTTTCTGTCTCGAGTCTCAAGGAAGCGCTCAGAACAGTTTGCTTTGGCTCTGCTGCACAGACTCGCCCACTGCTGATCAGTAGGGAATGGAACTTAGAGATCATCATATTGGGAGTTGTATAGAGACCGCTATAGGAGTCCATTCCTTCATTAACTCACAACCTATAAGCTAGAGAAGACAAAGAACTTTCCTGAGCGCCTTGTGCCCATAAATCCAATTCCAAGCTGACTATGCTCTTAGTCTTGTCTTAACCTTGGTCCCTGGAATCATACAACTCTAAACTGTCACAACCCCAGGTGAGCTGAAAAGGACTAAACTTTCGACTGGCTACAAACCCACCCCAGACCCCATATCCAGCAAAGTTGGCTGTTTCTCTTCCAACAAGGTCCAAGGCCTCGTTGACCTCTCCACGGTGGATGCCGTGTAGATACCACCCTGCAGGACCTGATAGTTGAGGGGCTTCGAGCTTTGTCTGTTTTGGCTGCACATGCTTACGAGCACCATGCGCCCCTTCCTTGCCCTCGGCAAGCATCCTGACTAATGGATTCACAACCAGCGATATTGGTTGGACTTCGATCCCGACGGTTAAAAGTGATGCGTAACTGGCAAGCTACCAAAGCTCAAGCCCATTTGCTTTTTCAAGATGTGCACTTAGGGGCGCCATATCGCGAATGATGGGTAAGTTGGAAAAGGTCGACAAACTTGCAATGAACAAAGACATTAATTACGTCTGAAGCTGCCGCATGCCACAAGCTGCCAAATAATGTTGAAATCACTTGCTTACAGGCTTGTGGGCTCATGGAAAGCCTACGTTGCGATTTGTCTGTATAAGTGTTTGCCCGGGGCTCCGCCTGAGCTATGGCTAGTTGGTCACATGCAAGAATGAACATCTGATGCTACTGCAAACTTCTTTGTGTGCAGAAGGCCTCCACTGCAGGAGACCCAACACAGGTGACATCCGAATGAAGTTCATGCCGTCCTCAAGTCTCCCTGATCATCCAACTTGGCATCTATGCCAGCAGCTATATATTATTCTTCCTGACTATCTTAAACCCTCATCCCTGTTCACACCTGCCAGCGCGCGACCATAGCAAATGCAAATTTGAGACACGCCGCCCCCAGAACGCATCCACTGCCTCCCTTTGCAAAGCAGCTGGAAGCAGACTTGCGTGGCAATTTCCCTGCAAACACCCTCAAGTGTTTCTCATAAATGAAATAGGCATGTTGCCAACATAGCCAAGGCCGCCGTGTCACGGGGGTATACGACAGGCTTTGAATACAAACGAAGCCGGATACGCCGGATACAGTAATCACAAGGCCGCAACGTCTTGTGTGGCACCCCTATCCATAGCTGCGCTGCTTGCAAGTACCATCATCAGCTGAAGAAAACAAGCCGACAGAAAAGGAGAGAATTCTTGACTCATAGTCCTGACCTCC
Source organism: Symbiodinium pilosum (assembly GCA_905231905.1). Taxonomy (NCBI): domain Eukaryota; class Dinophyceae; order Suessiales; family Symbiodiniaceae; genus Symbiodinium; species Symbiodinium pilosum. The sequence continues at coordinate 39,728 of CAJNIZ010015002.1, forward strand.
AAAGCTTGAGCATCCCACCACGCACGGTTCCTTGAGCTCTAAAGCCTCTAGCCCCTGGGATCCCCCCAACACCGGACACGCAAGTATTGCCATCATGCACCGGAAAATGGAAAAGAATTCTGTCCAGCTGCACACCCATTGTAGCACGATGGTCTGGTGAGGTCTTCTTGCTCCTGTCAGAAAAACTTCTCTTTTCCAACTCCTAAGGCTTTGGAAATGGTAATTTGGGACCTGCGGGTTCTCGTCAACTGCAACACAATCAAATGCATAGTCTTTTGCTCGGGTTATCGAGAAAGGGTCGTCTCCCTGGGGCTGCTCAGATCAAGTTTTGAAGCAAGAATTACTTGCATCTTTCCGCAGTCGAGTTTAAAGGCAAAATTGCCTGAAAGTAGCAATGACTGGCGTGTAGAGGTATGAGGATCCTGCACGAAATGCTCCTGAGCATTGTAATCTCCATTCTTGAAGATGCGTGGGTGACGTACATATTGAGGGTGAGCTTGGGATATCTAGTTTAGTTGCAGTCTAGACAGGAATTTCCAAGCCGAAATTAACAGTGATGCCCGGTTAGGAATCTCCGTGGAACCGATCTCGAATCATGTTGTTCTCAAGACTTGAATGTGAACTGGGTCACTCACTGGTTTGGCGCCCTGTTGCTGAACAGACTGTAGCCTGAAGCATGTATTTTTCGGGAAACTTCGCATCACAAGGCCTCCTCCCAATCCTCATTGGCTACTGCGGCCTGAAGGTCCGGTCAAGCTAAGACTCACTAGAGTTTGCTTTCCTATGGCTGCACTTTGTACGGTTATCAGGACTGTCAATTCTTTCGACAGCATATGTTAGCATCATCCTCCATAAGCCTGCGAATTTTGGGATTCTAGCTGGGGTTCACACTGCAAGGGTGCAGTGTATGGGATGCGCTGAGCGCGTGCCAGCTGAGCTGTGTGCGCTACAGGATAGAAGGTGTGGGGACAAAGTTAAATTCTACGAAGTCCAAGCCGTCCCGAAGCTCAGTGGCTCTGTCAGGACCACGATCCAAAACTGGAACCCTGCGTCCGAAGGCCAGATGCAACGACTCCATACTTCTGCAGCTCCAAAAAGAAGCATTGCTTCCTGGTAACCTGTAGGTGTGCCGCGTCTACTTGGTTTTGGGAACCTGTGAGCACAAACGAAGTCAGCTCGAGGTCTGCAAAAGGCCTTGCCAGCCAGACCAAGCACTACTTCAAGCGTGGACAGTGGACACCATCAACAGCTACGCTACATGCCAGAAACGAGCCGCTGCATCTGCGGACTTCGCTTCGCGTCTCCAAAACAGAAGCGACACTGTCCAGCAGGCAACATTATATAGTATGGTCATGCGATATTTGCCATCCTAACCCCGTCCCTTCGCACTCTAAGCCCGAAGGCATGCATTCAAATCATGCGGAAAACGCTTACCCGGCATGCATGGCCTGACTAGAAATCCAAGCTTGGCCCACTCAGTCCCAGCACTTTTTTTGGACCCTAAGAGCTCATAGCCTGAGTCACCGCATTAGACACAATCTTTGCCAACCTCGAAACTCAAACTTTGGCTTGCAGCAGCGACAATTATAATTCTTGGCCGTTAAGAGATGCCGACAGCTTCCCAACCCTGGAAGCATGTCGACTGAAGTGCAATCCTCATCTTCGTCAATGCCAATCTCTGCCAGAAAGTCCTTGACTGTCAATGCCCCAAAGATTGACATGGCAGGCTCTGGGATTCAGGGTGCACAGATTCAGCGTCGTGCAATGAATTGAGGTTGCTTGCAGCCATCCATGCACTCCGTGCGTGTTCCTAGAACGGAATAACATGAACGGATTTCTGGCTTGAACTCGAGCGATCGCGCATCACCATTAACATGAACTTCTCAACTTAAGTTTTTTTTAATTAGCAGGTTGGCAGCAATGGAGCAAGCCTACATCTTGCCAACGCGTAAATGGCCTCTCAGTCCGGAGCCTAAAACTTGTAGCTGGAATCCCTAATCCGTCTCTGGCCGGCCCGTCTATGCAGACCCCATTATTGATTCTCAACATCAACTTTGCCCGTTTACGGGAAGCTGGGCAATGCCTTGAAGTACTCGTTTGGCTGGGATACCCATGTGAATTTGTGTTTGCGTCCTACTTTGCCCTGCTGCCCGAAACTCAAGTACCTTCACAAGGAGGAGGCTATCACCCAGCCTCCAGCGTCGGCAAGGCTTCAGACTCAGAAGGGCGTCTGCGCGGCTTTGGTCCGTATTGGAAACCTGATTTGTGAGGTTTGTGGCTTTGCAGGGAACCTTTGCGAAGTTTGGCACTGTGGGCTGTCGACCAAGTGTAGCATGAAGACTGCTTGCCGAGGTTGCTGCAAATCATAGCACAGGTTCATTCTGGGCACTGGAAGTTTTGCAGACTTCCCTGAGACGTCAACGCGTCAGCAGACATACATTGGGCCGCAGGACTCCTTCATGGTTCCTACAGACTTTGATGAGAACGCCTTGGTCTGAAAAACACGCATCCCACAGAAAGCCCTTCGTGATCCGTCAACACTCAACACTAAAACCTTGCAACCTGCACTCACTCAAGTCGGGCGTCCCCCATAGCCCCACTTAGCAGTGATGCTGATGACGCGGCCTTTGGACATCACCACGCCTTGCAAGATTACAGCAGGGAGTAGCTTTGGCGCTTCCAGGCTGCCAGGCGGAGGGCAATGTGCCTTCCAGGTTACCCTAAAAAAGCTGGGGAATCCAGCACAGTCGTATTCTGTTCGGCATTTTCCTGAATATGCCCTGGCACTGAAGTCGTAGCCACTAATGATGCCATCTAGACCCCAAGACTCCAAACCACCCAAATCCGCCCCCCCTTTCACCTGGTGCTTCAGCGTGAAGCCCTGGCCGCCGCTGAGCGAAGCCTGCAGCCACCGGGCCCTCCTTCAGCGTCTCTGGGCTGTGGAGTTGACATGAAGCCTGAACCCTGAATCCTCAAACCAACCTTTGGGGACCGGTAGTATGCGCAGTGAGCCATGTTGACCCAGCCTGATTTGGCACGCTGAAGCTCAAACGTTAATCCTTACAGTCTATGCACCGACCGTGAACATTGACCCCGGCATAACTAGTCTAAGGGAGTTTCATGTAGAAAGCAAAGCACCTAAGTGCTCAAAAGCAGGAACTCCGAATGCATTCACACCTTCCTCAAGTCTGAGCACGCGTGCGAGTACTAAAATTGAAAGGAGGTTATCTGCAGGGGTCCAACGAAAAGCGGTGACTGAATGCGAGTGCTCCCCGCCATGCCTGGACCGTCAAGAAGCCGACCTTACCCAGCTCCTAGCGCTGCAAAAAGATAAGAACATCACATTAGCAAAGCAACATGCTGACCAGTAGCAACCATATACGTCATAAAAGTTTCGGGAAAGTGTTGGTCAGAATTTGAGATGCAAAATGGGCGCTACAGGGATGACAACGAGAGGACAAGAAAATCAGGTATCGATAGTTGGGCTTGGGCCGCAGAATAATTAGGTTTAGCCTGTACGGTGTGAAGCTTTGGTATTTTTGGGTCTGCACATAAATCGCGTGACTTGGGGCTTTCAGTGTGGGTTCAGTCAGGCAGAAGCCGATGACACTTGCAGGGCCACACGCCAAACGCCAGGAGTTTGGACTGGTTGCACTTAATCCCTCAACCGATTTCTCACGAAGGTTCAGTTTCTCGTAGCTCCGGGACATGCACTTGGAGCTATGCCCGCAGGTGCAGGTCTGCATGTTGTCTGGTCTTGGCAGTATATGGCTATGAGGCTTTAAGACTTAGGCCTAAGGCTCTATAGGTTGCGGGGTCCAGGCCCAACCCCAACGTGCCTGAACCCTCTTATTGAACCCAGATGCTATGAACCCTCAAATCTTTTCTCTTTGGGGGCTAGAACTAACCCCAAACGCTGGGTCTTGCAAAGTGCATAGCCTCATCTTGGAGCCTGCAGCGCTCAATGAGGGGCCAGTATGACCGGAGGCTCTCGGGCAGGGATTCCTGGCTAGACTCTTAGATTTCATTGTTCAACGTTAAAGCTGAAGGAATCCCCTGACTGCGGTGGAAGGGGTGGGATGGACGTTCTACGGACAAGGACAGGATCAGGGGCTGAAAAGGTATGACTGGATACGCAGAGCAGGAAATTTATGGGCTAGCTCCTGGAGGCTCTGAATCGGCAAGGTAACCGCTGGTTGCGAGGTGTTGGCCTTTGTACATACACTTTAGGATATCGAGTCAAGTCTCCAACTGTGCAAAGACCGCCCAGTCCCCAGATTGCCTCACCCTGGACGCTCTCCAGGTTTGCCCGAAGCATTTATCTATTGATGTTCTTTCTGTCAAGAAGGTGATGGTCGAATCTGACAGTTCTCATCCTCTGACTTGTCGGTGTTGGTTCAAGCCCGGCTTGTAGTAAACAACTTCTCAAGCATTCTTCTCCGCCATGGATGAACTGCTAGCTCTACAAATTGACTGTCGGAATCTAACATCCATGAAGCCCCGGAATCCAGTTTGTCCCCCTGCTTGCAGTCGTCAAGCAAAACAAGATGTGTGAAGCCAATCACAGACACAGGAATGTTGGAGACCGAGAACTATGAGCTACTACGCGTCTTGCAGCCAACGCATTCAAACAGGTCTAAACCTAATCAGGTGAAGCTCTTTGGTGCAGGGAGCAAGTCACTTTGCTTGTTCTTGTTCCGGCTACAGGAATCAGTGCTGAGCGATTGAAACTCGTAGTCCGAAGTCTGAAGCATCCGATTCATATACCGGAAAATTCTAAAGCAATGGAATTCTGAACTGTTCTTGTTCGTAATCGCAACCTTTGGAGAATGGTCTTGATGTGCGCTGGGCTCATACTGGAGCACTGATCTCAGAGATCAAGCCTCAACCCTACCTAGCCCGTAGTGTAAAACTTGAAGTAGCAAAGAAACTGCTGTCATGGACTTGCAGTTTGAATTCTGAAGTTTTTTGTCATTGTTACTGTTAAGAATACGACGTGCGTGATCTGACTTGACACTTGAACCAAGTTCTTGAGCTTGAATAAGCGTCCCAACTCCCTCAAATCCAATAAAAGGGATGTATGTCCTGGGCCTGCCAGCATAGGTATCCAAGCTTGCAAAATGAGACACCTAGGTCTGAACCACGAATGTGAGCAACCCAAGCCTCCAATCCTGGAGCACCGAAAGTTCATCCCTTGATCCTCAAGCCACGGGCCTGTTTGCCCAGTATGAACGGCATCATGTTCACACTGATGTCCGCTGGAGAGGGGAAAGTAACTGGCAAACGCTTCCTTGACAGCAGGCTGCTTAGTCTGTTCTCAGCGCCTGCAGAGCAGTTTCGTTCTACTTAAGCATCGCGGAGCACCGCGAGCCAGGTCGCGGAGAGTTACCGCGGATTAGTAGCATTTTAGGGGATAATATGAATTTCTGTTGAATCGCAACCCGTACAGTCTCCGGCGATCATTTGAGTTTCACATTTTCCATTTTCCGACAAACTCAAGTTGCGGCCGTCCCCGCGTCCTCGCAACAATCTCCGCTCTGGAAAACATCTAGCTGACAGAAAAGCGAGCCAGCTACTTGCGTGAACCCTGGATTCTTGCGCAGCCACGATAGAATTGTGAAGGACACTTGTTCATGGGCCTCCACTACCCCACCTTCTGTGTGAGTTCAATTCGCACGAGCATGAAAGGGAACCTGGGCACGATGGGATCCTGCGTCGAGTCTCTGTAAACTGCAGCGAGGCTTAGACGCACACAAAAAAGTTGTGTCTATGAGAGCCCATGCAGCAGAAGAGAAAAGCAGCACCCCGCTTTAAGAGAGACCAGGGAATGCTCCGAAGAAGGAAGTCGTAAAAGCTAGTCTCTGCTAGTTTAATAACCAGCATTTGCCTGGGAGGGTTGGACCCTAAACTGAAATCCAAAGGTGGTGGACTGAAATCAAGATACCTCGTCGCAAAAATCAGGATCCCCTGCCTCGACACTGGAAGAGGATCCGTCACTCAAGGTCCTGCTGGACTTTGCGTTGCTACCAACATCCGAGAACGATCCATTCAGACCAAGGCTCACGAAGCCCACCTCTTCGGCAGCTCGGTTCACCTAAACTGTGGCAAGGCCAGGATGTGTAGTTTCAAGTGGACCTGGCTCGTGGCATTGTTCCCATGTGTGGGGGCCTGAAATGGATGCCATTTCGAAAGCACGAGTACAACTGCTGTTAACGCTGCAAAAACTTTGTCTGGAATGTCCACACGCTGACGCGGACATAATTTGTAAGCCTTTGCAAGATTTTCCTCTGTGCTCGCAACTGGAGCTTCAAACAAAGTCTTGAGGCCAGAGGTTTACGCTGTGTTCATTATCGCAGTATTACTTATTAAGATAATGCATCTTGAGGACGGAAACAGTGTACTCGTTTCGGACTCCGTTTCTGGCTTTCAAGACAAGTGTCTAGCTTCAGATGGAACACCCCTACACATTTCACGGTTGCTTTATCAATACCCAGACCTTGTGGTCCGCAGGCAGGTCAGCCCTATATGGACAGCTTTGTGAGGTGCCCTAATGCCCACAACACCAAATGTTGTAGACAAAGCACAATAGCCATTCCTCAAACACAAAAACAGGATCTTGACAGGGACACCCACAAGCGTCAGATAAACCTTGGCAGCACAAGCTCCCAAAGAGCCGACTCGTTCAGGATCTAATGCAACAGGTTCAAAATGTTCTTTCACTTGTGACAGGCCTAAAGCTCTTTATAGGGGCGGGCCAGAATGCGAGCAAGGGGTTCGCATCTTTTCAGCGAGTGGCATGGGTCTTGTACACCTCTGCAGCAGGCACGACGAGCCTCAGTTTGTAACTCTTCTTCTTCTTCTGTTGAGTTCAGGAGCTAACCCTTCCAACAAAAAACGTTCAGGCTCAGGGCGTCCCGCACCGTCAGGGTCAAATTCAACATCTGAGCCGGTGTTACTTGCATTCTGATAGATAGAGTTCAAGATGTTTTAAGCACATTTCCTGGACACAAAGCTAACAGTTTTCGCGGAGCTTACATGTGCTGTGCTGGGATCAAACTCCACTCCCAAAGTCTGATCACGGATTTCTCTGGATTATGCAGATCCCTCCCCAAGCTTCAAGCCTTCACCTCAGAACCTTGGCCAGAAACTCTCACCACGACCTCCTTAGGCACAACATTTTTCTGAATCAGGATGCATCAAAGGGACACACTCAGCTCTGTGGGGTCCTGCTGACATGTTTTGAAGGCGCTTGTTCCGCAAAGGACGAGGCTTGGGATTGCTTTTTTGGTTTTCATTAGAGGTAATGTGGGATGTGTATTGTCAGAAGTTCAGGAGGAAGTAGCGCTTTGGTTTGGGGGAGTGATTTGCGATGCTGCCGGTTGTTTAGGGCTGAGCAACTATGCGGGGCTCTGCAAAATTTGATAGGAGTCCACGAGCTCGAATGCAGACTCGCGACACTAATTTCGCGCAGATTTAACGCGTCACGCGCGACACGATGGGCAGAACACACGATGAAGACTCTCGACTCTCCATCCTCCACCGAGTTGACTCTACACTCAACTCTCCAAAAGTCCACTCTTCCCTCTCTCCATTCTTCCCACCCCACTCCAAGCTCAACTCCACTCCCCAGTCCAATCTCCCCTCTTGGAGACCCTCAAGGGCCCATCCCTGTGATCGTTGACGCCTTTGACGCGCAATTCTGTGGGGCTCAAGCCCGTGGTGCAACACTCTCGGACACAAAGCGATTTTTGGTCACCTCTTGGACCCCTGGGTCCCAACACTGAACCCTTCTGTGGAGCGTTCGCCTGCTTGCCGCCTCCTGCCGCCATCCTGAAACCTAGGGTACGGGTTGGTCGCAAAGAAAAGACTCTTGAAATATCACTTGTTCAACTTGGATGGGTTGCCAAGAGCATGACTGCTTTTGACCTTTGCTGATGGCAACAGTTGTCGATACCCCAAAAAAAGTTGACTTCGAGGTAAGAGGCTTCGTCTCACATCTGGTCTTGCGACCCTCGGGATTGAGTAAGTAGGAATAACACGCAGCTACTTGACTGCGTGGACGGTGACTTCAATCAAAAGCATATATCTCAATTCCAGCCATGTGCCCTGAAGCCCCTACCAGCATGGTTGCTGAGATCGGGGTCGAGACATCTATCACAAACTCCCAAAGAGGATTCTTGTTTGGCCAGAGGGAAGCGGCTGGAGGCATGAGCTTGGGCGCCCATGCTAAGAAGTAAAAACATGAAACCTAAGGAAGACCCAAGCTTTTCATCTTTGCTTAGCTTTCATGGCGAAGCTGGTTTTCCCATTCCCAAAATAAACTCAACGCTGGCATGGGATGAACGTCCCTTGCACAACCGGGGAACGCTGAAAAACAATTTTCCATGTCCTGCACTAGCTTTTGTTGAGTCCCTGCACATCACCATACCATAAATCGGTATGATAGCATTGTGTCACTAATGCAGGTCATTGCTCTTTTCATTGCGTTGTTGGCTCATCTGAGCTCTAGTACAAGTCTCACAATAGCAGATTACATGTTGTGGTTCTAGTGGCGCCTACAGATCTCAAACCAGCCCTTTCAGCGAAAAGTGTCGGTGCAGGCCATGCCTCGTTCTCGAGGGCGCTAGCAATGGAGCCTTCACCTGCATTGCTTTATCTGCGTCTCTAGGGGTTCACGATGTGATGGTAACAGTTTCAAAATTTAAAATTTGGGGCCCCCATACGCCGGCACAATGGGGCAAGAGGAGTTGCCCCGCCCAACCGTTGAGGAGTTGTAGTGTAAACATGAAAGTCACTACAGGGCTTGCGGTTACAGCTTCAGCCTCGTCAACTCTACCCAGAAAATTTCAAAATTTCCCGGCCGGCCTACAGTTTCACTTTGTGCTACAAGACGCAAATCCTGGAAAATTGGCCGGGTTTACGCTCAATACCGATACGAAGTTCCGGGCTGGGGAATGTTAACCCCAGTCGTTTGTCAATTCCATTCATTATGACTGTCCAGTGCCATTCACTTGATTGGAACGGTAAGGCGTCGAGCTGCAGTTGCGCTGCCTTAAACTATCGATTTCCTTTGTTGCTTCCTGGTCTACCCTGACAGCACGGCTCCTAAGTCCGGAGGAACACAACCGTCATTTTTACGGCATTTTAGCTTCTGCACGTGTCTCTGATATTGGTGCGGTGGACTGATTTTTCAGCTGTGGCCTTGGCGCACCACGGCAAGCCATCTAAGTCTAAAGTTGCTCAACGAGATGATAGCAGCTTTTGGCGGCAACTCTTGCATTGCATCAACCACTAATTTCAGCATCATGATGAGCCTTGCTGACGCTGCTCGTGAGTTTTGTCAGGCAAACGCCACCCACCCACACATCTAGCCTCCAAAATTGTTCTGCTGTTGGTGGAGTTTGAGAAGCCAGCCGTCTCCACTCAGGTAACTTGAGAGCATGGGTGGGTGCTGGCCCTTCCCCGCTTTGCATTGACATGATGTTCTCCGGACGTGTTGGCGGGCAGCACGGGTTGTATAGCAGTATAACATTAAACGAACTTCCACACCGAGCTCAGGGTAGTTGAAGACCCGACAACACTTCCTCCTCCTCTGCGCCCCCCTGCTCCCCCTTCTCCTCCTCCTCTCCCGCGATGCTCTGACAAAAACGATGAGGATGATGATCAAGATGATGGTGCTCATGAAGAACCCTCACTGTGAAAGCTCCATTGCATAGTTCGCAGAACCGAATCCAAAAGCCTGCCGAGTCTTGAAGCCCCATAGCATCCACCCATCAAGCACAATTCTCTCAACGCGCAAGCAAAGGCATATATCATATATGTACGATGATCATGGAACTGCAGAACTTCTGCTAGGATGTGTACAACTGCTTACTCAACACAGATTGCACACCCGCAGGCTTCAAAGAGGCCAACCCACGCCCGGAACGCGAGCTTGCCCCGGACCTCGAGACTTATCCCCAATCGAGCCTTGAGCAGTAACGCTTTAATCCCTGGACCCATCCCCGAAACAAAATAGCTGAGCTGGCACCCTAGCTAGATCATGAGGCCTGAAAGCACTCGCTCCCCAGAAAGGATCATCACTTGAAGATAGCCTTGCACATGGTGTATGTCCTTTCTAGGATGCAGTTGTTAGCAGCCAAGGTTGGAGAGGAGGAGGCTGTAGAGATTCCATGATCTAGAGTCCAGCGTGGCTGAAAGTCACAGACTCATACTGTGGATGGCTCTAATTTGGGCTGTCCAAAAAAGTCGTTGCCAGTTCTGGCGGCAAAGCAGTCTCGATTTCAGGAAGATGGTAAGATTCCCATCCATGCTTGTGCCAAGATTTTAGCTCTGGAAAAGTAATGTTCTCCAAGCACCTCCGACCCCAAATGGAGTTTGAGACCTTGTTTGCAATTTTTGACCTGCAAACTGTCTCTATGGGTCTCGGTTAGGTCTGCTTTTAATCCTCGGTGGGCTGTCCTGCAGTTCAGAAAATGTTGCTGCTGATACTCACTAGACTGGTAGTACTGCCGTTCCTCCTCGTATTCTTCCTAGTCGGCAAAGCGCAACATTGTGACGACGTTCCAGAAAAGCGACCACGGGGCAGTCTGGACTCTACATGCCTTGGTGGAGACACTGACGCTGGATTTCTCAGGCAAGACCACAACAGAATGCCAGTGCTCATACTGCGGTCGTCTGGAGGAATGTTTGTAAACCCAACGCTCCAAAATCAGTCTTGAACGCCCATAGCCATAAACCTCAAATCCGTTGAGAGGGTCTGCATTGCATCTCTAGCTGCCAACTTTCAGGGCTGCTGCTGCACGTCTTTTCAGATCCTGCGGAGCAGACCGCTTCATCGGAGCGCCAAGACTTAAAACGCAATGGGCACAGTAGGCTTTCTGCTTTGCGTGAGTGCAATCGGGTCTGGGCTCCAGAAGACTTTGCTCATAGCCTAAGATGATATGACCAAGTTGAGAATCAAGGGGTCTAGTTTTAATCCTGCTTATGAGCCAGGACAAGTCGGCAAGGCGCGCATGTTCAACAAAAATGACAGTCTCAACCAATAAAACTCCAGAACATGTGTAGCCAGCAGCCGATAACTACCCTAGGCCGGCGACCTTAACCTGAAATGCAAAACATTCAAAGCCTTTATCGATATAGAAATTTATAACATGTTGCGCTCCAAATTCGCAATCCTAAGCCTCCAATTCGGATCAGGACGGTCCTCCAAGGGGTCCTCAGCTCGCACAGGCGGATCCAGCACAATTTCGCTGCCCGCTGCCGTCCTGTGCACTTTCAAAGGTTCAGCTGAAACAATTTGGGTTCTAGGGTCTAGGGTTGTGTGTCAAGGAAGCATTGCGAAGAAAATGCCTGTGAAGACAAAAGCAAAACATGAAGGCCTGCACCGCTATTCATGTATATCATCTACACCATTGGCAAGACTTCCAAGACTTTTGCAAGCCGTCTAGAATGCCCTCAGCCCCTCGAACTGTCGGACTCCCTTATAGCTCGCCTCTTTTTCCTGCCACGCACATGAAATAGTATTGCGCTAGATGGGTGCCTAAGGCTCCTCAGCTCGACCGCGGTTTCCATGGCTCAGCTGGTTTGCATGCAAGGGTCGTCGAATTGAGATGGCTAGCGGTGTGTGTTACCCGCTTAGCTTCAGCGGTTCCGTGGCTTGTGTTGCTTGCGTTGGGTGGGATGCCGGCTAGGGGCCTCAAGTGTGGCAGCTTTGCCTAATTATTCAGAGCTTCCTTCAGCTGGTGCGAGCCCATATACATTGCCAGAGTCTGAAAATCATTTGCACTCAGCGCGTTCAACGCTGTCAACAGAACACACGACAAGAGGACATCAGCAAGTTGAGAACCGTCTACAGCGAGACTCCAAATGGCATGCCCCCTAAAGAGGTGATTAGATTTTTGCAGCTTGAGCTGCGCAGCTGCAAGGATTCTGTTTCGGGTCGCGACGTTTCGCCTCAAGGGTCTAGGGGTTGTCAAATCAAAGCTTCCTATCCGAGGCTAACCCAAGAAGTCATGAAGCTAAGGCATCACCGGAAAACAGTCTCACCTTCATTATATTGGCCACGAATTTCTGAGTGCTTCCAACCGCAGAGTCAGCACTCCAGACTGGATTTAAGAAGTGCTACCTAATCTACACCTGGTGTACCTGGGAATGAAGTCGTTCAACAACGCACCTGCTGGTCTAGAAAAAATGCTACTACTGGTTGAATGGGCTGACAGTATGAATGATCAAATCCCCACTCCATAATTCGCCATCGGAGTTTTATTGACAAACCTACAGGTATCTGGCCCCGAGGGTCACTGACTTCAGAAACGCTGTGCTGGATCAAGCATTCTTGAGGCCTACATGCAATCGCAAGCGGCTCTCTGCCGAATAAGAAACTGGAATTCGTCAACTTCAAATCCTGACCCTCAAGGTGATCCCAATGGCCTTAGTCCTTCCCATTTGTGGACTGCTTACTAATTATTCACAATTTTCCCGGCCTTGCATTGAGCCATGCTTGTCATCACAGAGGCGCTGTGATCTCGACGTCGAACTCCTCATCGTCTGAATCCTCAAAAATCTCGTTTGGGGGTTTCAACCTGAAATGGAGGCCTGAAAAGCTATCCGGGTCATAACGTAAAAGAAGATCCATCTGGTTGCTGGCGCAGAGCCGAGATGCATTACGCAAAGTTTGGGCATGTAGACGATCGGGCTAGTCCTGTCCTGTTGACTGTGTAATTAACTCCTCCCCAAGCCACGAAGCCCTGAAGAATGTTGCACAAGTCTCAGCAATCTGTAGACGGTGCCGCATCTTTCCACGAAGGGTCCTCTTTTGCCACCGTCACCGTGACCTTGTCCCCGTGATCGGCGGCCTTGAACATGCGGATACGGTTCGAAGGCAGACTTGCTTAGGGTTGTGCTTAACTTTGTTGGCAGGAGTTGCCAAGTTCCATGCTTGTGGTTTGATTCGGTAGTGGCTTTATCTAAAAGAGATGCTGCAGGAACAAAGTGTCGCAACGTCTCCCGAGCACTGGCGGAGTTGCAGCGCATTTTAGCACCCTCCACCAAATCCTGCCAACCCTAGAAACGTTGTGCGCCGGCCAGTGGTCAAGCTTGCAAACACAATGTTGAGTCTCAGATTCACTGACCTTCTCTTGTACCTTGCATTGCAGATGGGCTTCCACCCTCAAATCTCCAAACCTCAATACAAATCCCCCCCATCTGGCTGCGCTGATCGGAGGCCTCCACACTAGACTTAGGCTTCTTCTTGGCTGAAGAAGCCTTCAGTGCTCAACGGTGGCCCTGGTCTGCTTGGGGTGGACCATCTATTGTGACGTAGGGTCTACATGTCTGGTAAAGCGTCGCCTCACATCTTGCAGATCGACTTGTGAAATCATGATTCCAATGCGAGTTCCAACTAGCGAAACTTCATGACACGTCCTGAACTAGACGACAAGTCCTGCTGAAACGCCCGGGCCATGGCGTTTCTCATCTACTTATAGCTTCCAACTGACTGAGGCCGACAGAACAGCAATCGAGGAGCTCGGTTTGTGTCAGACATGGCCTCAAAGTGAAGGTTCAAGGCGCAGGGTTTCGTCGAGGGATTTCTTACATGTAACTCAGTTAGGAGCTGTGATGACCAAAGGATGACCTAGGCAGGAGACTTCACTGAGTCCTGTTGGAATGCAAGAGCTACAGCTTGTCCGAATGCAGGTTGTTGAAGAGACGAATGACGGCCATTGCAAAAAATGCTTGGGGCTGGAGACTTTGGAAATGCAGGTGCGCAGTGGGGGTTCCCAAGGACAGGATTGGAGGTGCTGAGAAGTAAGCTCAGGGTGGTCAAGCAACCAATTCATAGCAGCCCAGTAGGGCGGCTTCTTCAGGAAGAGCACAACAAAACCATTTTGAACAAGACCGGGGCTTGATCCAAACTTAGAAAGAAACCGTTACAATCATGACTGCAGCCTTCTTCAACTTTCTCTTCCGCTTCTTTGGCGTTTCCTGCCAGGTGAGTTTTCTCAAGTTGATTGTGCATTGCTGATTTCCCTTCAAACCAGATTACTCAGGAACCCGGCCTGGATGTATAGTCTATGGTCTTGGCTTCAGTCGGGGATGGCTTGTAGATCCCTGCTGAGGTCTGTTCAAGCTGTTCTGTTCCTGAACGCCTGGGAACGCGAGAAACGCAGGGTAAGAGGTGCAGAAGCATCGTGTGGAAACCAGTTTTGCGCAATAGCGCCTGTAAACACTCGGATAGACATAATGACATAATAATGACAATGGCATTAAGCATTCGCAAGCCAATATTGGACATAGGGTTCAAGGCTTTGAGCTTACGTTTTATGTTTTGGTTTAGGGCCGAACGTTGATGATGCAAGCCAACAAGCTGCAGTGACGTAAATGGACACGTCGGCATGTTTGATAGTGAGAATCCGAATCCCTGCAGACCATCTCATCTCATCATTGTTCTTGCAAACACCCAACTTGGACCTGGGCATGAAGCTTCAAACAACTTTAAATGCATTCCAACCTTGACCTATAGTCTGAAGCATGGATTGCGCCTCAGGACCGGTCGTGCCACCCTGTAGAAGGTCCTCTGGGAGCTTGAAGCACTGACTTTGCTGTCCGCAAGGTTTCCAGCAGGTTTGGCGGGGTGCAGAGATTGGGGAGGAACAGCTTCCACAACGGGTTCATGGCACCCAGAGACTTGTACTCATCTGCTGCTTGGGCTTGGGGGGGGGTGATGGTTTCGAACTCAGGTCTAGGGCTAGCCTTGCCAAACTCAAGCCAGAATTTCTGGAAGCGACCTCAGGCCTCGCTGCCCTACACCAAAGCAACAAAGATACATCTTCCTTTGACCATGTGCCCTTAACTGAATTCCAAGCCCCAAGGCGGCTAGCTCCCTATGAACACGACCCCAACGCTGCACCCCAAGATTACCCCAACCCACGAGAGCAGCCAGCCGCTCGTAAACCAAATTCGCAACCTGCTCGGAGCATTCAGACATTTCTGAACCGAGCTGTACCTGGTGACAGCTGTGTCCTCCAGGGCGGTGGCCTCAGAAAAAGCAGGTGTCTGCATCTGCAGGTACGATGCTTGCTTGCGCGTGCTGCTTCCTTTTTCAGTCCTTTTCCGTTTCGCAGCCGATACGTTAGCACAGCCGCCTCAGACTTCAATGTTGGCTTTGGCTTTGACTTTGTGGAGTAGCTCGTGGGTTGCCGAGTTGCTGGCTTCTGGCCTGAGGCTTGAAAGTGGGATCCGTGGGATGAAGCGCAGGAACCCCACGAGAGGGCCGCACACGTTCAATGCGCATCCGCAGAAGTCTTTCCCCAATGCCCCAGCACCCCATTAGGGGTAAAAGGATGATCTCATCTGCTGCCCAAATTGTGCAGCATGCTGCTTTCGGACTCAGCCCGATGCCTACTTCAATAGTGCCGAACAGACTCAAACAGCCTCATGTGACTCATGCAGGGTTTGGCGTGGGCTGCGCCCTAGGATTTGGGTTCAAGGATCGATTCTGCAAGGCAATTCTGCTTGCAAGTTTTCCACCCTGCCAAAGTCGGCACACTCCTCCCGTTGCCCGGAACCCAAAACCGTAAATCTTTGTGGACCTATCATCCGAATCCTTCGGACTGCATCCCGAAGTCTTAAAACCTCCAAAGCCCTATGGTGACAGGCTGGGTCCACTGCAGCAGTGGAGACCGCATCCGAGCAGGATCGAGCTTCCTGATTTGGAGGGCAAGGTCATATCACACTTAGGCGTAGCACTGTACGCATTCTTCTGATTAGAACGTTCGACAGGAGATGATGTACCTAGCTTGTCATCTCAAGAGCCACGTCCCTCAATGTGTTGCATCTGCAAATTCAATCACGTTCCGCCAAAATCAGCTCCAACTCGAAGAAGCTCATCCAGACTCTACATACCAATTCCGCCCTTTGTCCCCTCTGAGAAGAACAATTATCGGCTGTGAACCTTGTCCCGCTTCTTTCGCAGCGCTGCGATCTGGGCCTGACCCGCGGCGATGTTTTGCGATGCTTTACACAGAGCGCGAATCACATCAAGCATCTTCTTGTAAGGCACGAAAACAGAAGGAGAATAATCATGGTCATAATTCGTCTTGATATCTGAGGAAGAGGGGCAGGCATATCAATGGTTCTATCGATAAGCTGCGGTAATCGCATTGAGTAAACTTGGTTTGCAGAGCAGGTTTGCAGTCTGGGCCAGGCTACGCGTAGGGGACAAAGCACGACAAGTCCAAAGCTCCGCACCCTTAGGTGAGCCCAAAGGCCACTGCAAACAAAAACAATATATGCAAAGAGTTCACGGAACCTCAACTCACAGATCCCAAGCCTCTGGCCTCATGCTTTCGCTGTTGTGCTGGTGTGAAGAACCTTCACGCTCAAAAGAACATGCACATGGATGATCCTACCGAAACATCAGTACAGAACATGATTTACTATAGCAATTTAATATGTCTCACCAAATACCTGAGATCCTCAGACATCCCTATTGAAGGTGCCAAGAGAAAGTGGCTCGCTGGGCACCATCTCGGGGGTGTCTGGAGCCCAAAGCCAAAACAGCTTCCAGCCAAAGCATCCATGTCAACACTTCTTGAGGAAGCGTCTTCAAACTTCCTATCATCTCAGCCGAACCTCCTCCATCTACTTCAACTTCTTGTTCCAGGCCAGCCCCTGTCAGCGTCAACCATTCTATCCCTCACCCTTCAAAAGCTCCATTTCCAACCCAAGCAAGCGCCCCATGTCCCTTGATGGCAAACTCTCTAGCCCTTGCCTGCTGTACTCCAAGCTGAGGATAGCAACGTCTCAAATCTCTAGGAACTCTGAGACCGGCACTTCGTGAACTTTGACAACGTCGGTTCAGCCACCGGGCTCCTGTGTTTCTTGGGACGGATGAACCTCACATGCCTGACCTTCTCTCAGGTAGTCGGCCCTGGGTAGCTATGGCCTGACAGAACATTGCAACCACGCCAGCTTCAAACCTCTACTTGCAAGTTCGATCAGAAACTTCTGCAACTGCGAAGCTCTGCCAAAATTGCTTCGGACTTGAAAGCAGAAGCTTTTGGGTTTGGGGTCTATGCGAGCTCATTTCTCTAGAGCTCATGTCAGGGACACTTGACTACTGCAAGAGCAGAAATTCCAAATTCATAGCTTTGCCTCACTGAGCTCTGGGTCGAGGCTTGCTTGCTCAGTGCAACAAAATTGCCCGTGCCGTCAGTTACAAGTCTTAATTATTACAGCGTCAGCATGTGACCCAAAAGCCCGGCAAAACAGCAGCCCCAATCCCGAAAGTGCAATTGAAGCAAGCAAGGAAGCCAATCCTTGGAAATGGCCGACCACTTCTTTGAAGGAGGCCAATTCGGAGGCCATTGCTCGTCTGTTGACGGAACCTTGAGCAATACTTTTTATCTATGAGGGCAGTGTTGTCACCCTGAGGCCTTGTGCTACTTCAAAGTTGACGAATGGAAATACGCGACCTCACCTCAACAAGAAACCTTCTCATTGACCCTGCAGTCTCCTGCTATGGGTGGGAGAAACATTGGGCATGCAAGGGCTGATATGAAGTGTGCAAGCCAACAGCTGTACACATCGCGATCTATTTCTTTATGTACCTTCTGGCAGAGCAGAGTAAGAGATATCCTTGTTCAGGTAGGATCCTGGCGGTAGACCGTTCTTGTATTTGAGCTCAAACCTGAGATTGAGAGGCGTAAGGTGTCGGGTGTCAGGCTGCGGAGCTTTCAAGACTTTTGATTTGGGACAATGGCCCAGGAAAGCCGACTCAAACATAAATTCCGAGATCAGTCTTTTTGGTGTGGTCATGTGGGATAGGGGTCGAAGCAGTGTCCTTTCATGGCTTGCCACGGCTTACATCGCAGGCGGCTGGCCTAGATCATCCACAATTGCAAACGCTAGGGTGCAAATTCAAGAAGTGCCAGACAACGCACTCTTGAAGAGTTTGTTGCTGCTACGAAAGGGCTACGACGGTTTGATGCTACACTACACGATCACCCCTCCGTAAATCCTGAGCCCAGCGCTTTACTCCTTCATGCCTCTTTGGGCTTCAGTGGTGTATGGAGTTAGCAGCTGGAGCTAAAGATTCTTTCACCAATATTGAGTTTAATCATTATCGTAGAAGCCCCCCAGATGTGGACACAGACATTCCAAGGGCATCGCTCACGGTTGTCCTTCCAACTAAACACCTGTCAGCATGGGTCACAATGGCGGTCTCCATATGCGTCTTTTTGCACGTTCCCCAGCGCAACCTTCAGCTGGCATTTGCTCAGCGATGGTATTGATAGAGTATTCTTGAGTGCTCGAGGACTTGAAGGTCACGCTACGAGTGTTCTGAAAGCATGTTTGGGTTGGCGGACAAGCTTCAAGGTGCACGAGGTGGGGGGAGTATTCGGAGCACGCTTCAGCCAGATCCAACACATTACCTTGCAAGGCTTAACGCATACTGACTGCCTCGACGGGTATCGTACCCAACTGGAGGTGCTTGTATGTGAAGAGCCGGCGGTTGTCAACGCACCTGGAAGCTCTGAGAGTGCAAGGTATGGCATTTTGGGCACTGGGATTCGAGGTGTGCAGCCTGAGGCTTAGGATTGAAATTCCGGGACTGAAGGATGCTTTCCAACATATCGGAGTGCATGGGCGAGGTAAAGCCCAGGTGCTTGTTCCGAATTTCCACAATGCGATGCAAATCCCAACTTTGCACATCATGGTGATGCCCCCATGGGTTCGCAGCGCCATTGCAACTGAGCTTGTCCCCGAAAAAGCTTTCTCCTGAATGCACAACTTGATCTGAGGCGGCGCGGCTGTGGTCCCATGATCCCTCCACCCATCCAAGACTAGAAGCCACCAACAAAGTCCTCCACGCTAAGACCTGTGGGTGAACTTGATGCGTGCAGATCCTGCGAGACTAAAGTACATCTCAATCTCTTGAGCACAATTGTGCCTAGAGCCCTAGAACCTGGTCGCTAAACCTTAGGATACAAACTCCTCATCCCCAAAATCTCTGATAGTTGTACCTGCTACAAACAAACTCTGAACGATGTAATTGCAATGTACACCAGGGAACTTTCCAGCCCCCCACAAAAACTCGGGTTGGCACCAGTATGCACCCTTCTTGGCGGCCACACGGATGAGGGGAATGTCCCAAGGAGTTTTCTCCCCTGTCCATGGCTCACGGAGCTTGGTCAAAAAAGTCAAACCTTACTGCTTTTCCTGTTCACCTCCAGAAGGAACCTTACGGAATAGTCGAGGCTGCCTTTCAGAATTGAGTCCATCAGGTCTAAGACGCTGCCAGCGCGGTCCTGCCGCAGCCAGGCATCAGCTTTGGGAGCATTTCTGTGCGGCTTTCATCATCTGGGTGGCTTCGGTTCAGGGAGTGACTGCAAGTTAGGAAGTCAGAGATATGGGATAAGCAGTGCTGTGGAAGGCTTAGAACAGCAAGGCTAGAAAGGGATTCCAGAGTTTCAGGAATTTTGGGAAGCTTGGGGCCAAGGAGTCTCACACGAGCTGCCCTAGCTGTTGGCAAAAGACTTGCGCACCTCCATCAGCCTCACACTCCTTGCTTGCATGCTTGCTTCGGGTATGCCAATCAATGAAGATTCAGAGCATCCCCACCGCAATGAGACGGTAACAAACACGGCATGCTGCACTTTGTGCAACAGCACGCATTGCCCATCTACGGGTTGATTCCGATGGAAGGGGACATCACGGCAGCATGACATAGCATGACTGTCACTATGCCGTTGCCAAACTGTGACTACGAACTTTACGTGGAAGACAAAGCAGTTTGTCGATTCAAAGTCAAGATCAGCTTCCCTCGCAACAGAAAAGCGGTCCGAGTTGGCATTGAAGGTGTCGTACACATGCTCCTAGCCGCTGCATGTACGTCTCATGTTGTATGACAGGATTGTAATGTACGTCTATCCAACTCCTCCAAGGAATACTGCGAGGTGGATAATTGGATACCACATGCTAGACGGGGCTTGCAAGAAAAACGGTGAAATTCCATTGGCAAAGCCACAATTTTACAAAATGCGTCAGACTAAAATTCCGCGTTTGCCACTTCCCGCTCTGCTGCTCTAAGATTTCAGTTGATACACGCTTTTGCAAAGCTCATTGCATGATCAGCGGCAAGGGCTTTTGGTAGGGCTCCCGCGCCTGTAGGGCGACCTTACATCGCGTTCCAGTACATTCCATCCTTTACGCTGGTATGTATCTGGATCAAAAGATGGACAAGTCGGAACATGTGATTGAGACTATGCCATGTTCATCCATGTAAACACCAAAGCAGACCCCAGACCCCAAACGCTGCGCCCCACAAACCCAGACCTGACCCGAGCCTGGGTGAAACGAATTTCTGCAACGTCCATGAGCTTTGTGGTCATGCTTCATGCTTCCATGGGCTGAGGACTATGTCAACCCCATGGTGCGACGTCTAAGGCCAAGAACACGTGAGTGCCCGCGCAGACGGTGATTGGGCAGGGCGCGCCCCTAGCAAAAAAAAGACAATCCAAAACCCACGTGTTGGAAATACTTTTGCACCTAATGTATTGTCAGTTTCATGCAATCCTGTCAAATCTTCTGTCAAATGTTTCTGCTACCGCCAGTAATAATGTGGCATCTTAAATTCTTAGATGGGGGTTCGGGGTAGAAGACTGGAAGTGCAAAGCAAGCTTGCAGGGGTTCACATGTCATAGGGTCTTGGAACATGGTCGAATGTGTTGTGTTTAGCTAGGGCTAAGGCTGGATCCAGGATCTTGAGCCAGCCGCATTCAACCGGTCCAACTGAAGTGCTATCAATCCAACGGAACTGGGAAAACTAGTCTTTAGCGCTCACGTCGAATCTTGCAGGAAAGCATGGGAGCCCGAAACAGACGGAAAACCCCGAATCCTGAACGCTCTTGTGGGCGGTCTCAGAATACGAACAAGTGTGCAAAAACATTGCAGGATTGAAGCTGTGAGTAAACGGGAGCCTTCATGAAGGCGCCGCGTATGCAGCTTTGTGTTCGTGTTGCGTTGACAACTATTGAACTGCCTGCTTAGGCTTCGTCGCTGAATGAGCCATGCAGCCTACAGCCTGCGTTAGTATGCAAACTACTTTGGTATGCAAAAGGGGCAGAGAAGGACGTTTTTGAGTACAGCACAAATCGTTGCAGGTGGTTTTCTCACCTGAATGGCTGCCTCTCCTTTCTGCGTTCTCCACTGCTTCTTCCATGCCTGGATTCTCGCCCGCTGTGTTTGACGGGGTCTCTGCACCTTGTGGAAATCCCTGCCTTGGTCTATAATGAACTAGCTGATCTAACCCCCAGAATAGCGAAACCTCGATTAAACACGTAAAGTGCAGTGCAATCATTAAAAAATGACTGTTTCGGAGAAATGATTGGTTCAGAAATGTCGGAGCTACGTCGGCTCGATAACACAAAAAGCCATTTGCCTTCTAACCACAAAATGAAGTGTACCCAGCGGCTTGGGGCCATTTTTCAACTTTGGCTTGGTCCTTAAGGAGCCGCGGTTCTGATTTTGGTGATTTTCCAGCCTCCAAAAGCAACCACAAGTGCCAGGGGCTACACTTCTGGGTGGTTTCCGGGCCTCCCAAAGCCCCTAAATAAGAAATGCAGAGGGCTACGTTTTTTTCGTTTAAAGGGTTTTCCATGCCCCAAAACCCCCCCTAAGTTGACAAATGTAGGAAACCCCAAAATAAGAAAACGCAGTCTCTAAAGTCTTGCTTTGGGTGGTTTTTAGGGCATCAGTCTACTCGTCTTCCGGAGCTGCCATGATGCACTTGCCGCACTTGCTCGTCCGTCCACGCGGGCCCATTCTCTTGCCAAGGAGCTCCACGTCTCGGCGCTCGACGGTGCTGATCTTCCTGCGACACGCCCAGCAAAATGCAAACATTGTACAAAATATACATAGACATGCACATATACCAGCACATATATGAATGTATTACATTACATTACACATTACATGGCATTACTTTACCTTATCTTACCTGATACTATATAATAATACATTATATATGGTATTATGTTATGTTATACCATACTATACTATACTACACTATACTGTGATGTACTGTATTAGAGGATATGATATTATGATAGATAATATCTATAGTATATTTCGTATCATATTATCATATATCATGGTACATTAAAGCACTTCCCAAGGTCCGGATTCCGGACCTCCCTGGAAGCATTGCAGGACGATGAAGCATTCAGCTTCATGAAGCTGAATATGTGTTGGATAACGCTAAAGCAATGTAATTTATGGCGTTTTCAGCTGCTCTGAGGAAAGCTATGTTGCAGATGTTAATAGAAAAACTGGACTGAAGACCTCTGAATATGGATCTTGGGGGGGTGACCATATGTATGTATATATATGTACATATATATATACATATGTATATATTCATATATATATGTGTATATATATACATATTTACGTATAATATACCTTTATACGCATATATGTAAACATGCTCGTGGACATACTGCATGTGCATGTGGGCATGGTCCTGCATTACTCATAATTAAGAATATACCGTTATTCCTAAGGTTTGGGGTCCCTAAAGTCATGCAGGATTCAGTCCACCAACACATGCTGGCAGTTGGAGCATTCATGGCATGCGACCACATTTAACGCAGTCGGGTATGCCTGCAGGCCCTTCGCGTGCGGATGTGCACTGAGCTCTTTAAAGCATTGTGCTCCCCTACAAATACTACAGTCCTTTAAACAAGGGCCTACACGTGTATGCCTGCTGTAATCTTCAGTCTTCATTCTGGAGTTTTGGAATCCAAAACTAAGATGATATCGGGTAGTTGCAGCAGCACGGGACCGGCAAGAAGGTTTTTTTCACTGTGGCATTCGAAAACAGAAATGCTCGTCAAGGGGAGATGCGAAGCGCACCAAACCAACAAAAAGCAAATGTGACATGTATGCATAGATGCAGCAAGCTAATCTCGAAAAATGACGGACAATTACTCGGAGAATCTCTCAGCGGCGAGATGTTGCAAACGTGACAGACATTCACCGCTTGCAAATGGTGGGATGCTTCATGCCTACAAATATTTGTGATTTACTACTTGCTTTTGGCTTGCTGGAGCACATATTGGGAGTGTCTTAGCATGATATGTCCATGTTATGGACATACGTGGACATGTCAAAGCGGTAGTGCTGGAGTGTTGATATTATCATCTTTTTCCAAGAGTTAATGTAAGATGGATTTCGTGCTTTTGGTCGTTCCGAACAGGAATGTCTTCCTGATTTCCTGTTTTCGCTCGCTGAGTTACCCTCGCATTCCAAATGTTAATTTGACAAGGGTTGTCTTGATGGAATTCATGTCCTCGGTGGATTATCCTCTTACTAGTTTTGAAAGGGCTCGTCTTGATGGATTTTTTTTGCTTCGTTTCGAAATGTCATGTATGCTGTTTGTGCGGACAGCATGCGGTTTCATGCTTTCATGCAAAAAGACCTGAAACCAAAGTGCCTCCGCCTGGATGTACTACCTGCTTCTCTAGCTCGATCATTGTGCATTTATATGTGTAACACGATATGTGTAGCACAAGTTGCAGATTTTTGACAGGCTCGGGAACTGTTCATTCCATGCATGCTAGCAATACATCTAGACACAGTGTAACTGACAGAAGCCATGGCTGCTCAGGAGCTGTGGAGTATCTTCCTATTCTACATGTCAATTTGAAAGGGGTTGTCTCGATTAACTTGGTCCCTCTGGTTGCTTTCAAAGAGATCGTCTTGATGGACTTTGTGTTTTCGGCGGATTATCCTCTTACTGCCAATATGAGTTTGAAAAGGTTTGTCTTGATAGATTTCGCGTTTTCGCGTAGTTTGAAAAGGATCGTTTTGACGGAGTTAGCGTTTTGGGCGGGTCCAAACGGGTTCTCTTGATGGATTTTGCGTTTTCGCTGGGTTATCATCTAGTTCCAGATGTTAAATTGAAGTGGGCCATCTTGATGGATTTCGTGTTATCGGTGGATTTTCCTCTTGAGTTGGCTTCAAAAGGTTTTCTTGATGAATTTCGCGTTCCGGATGGGTTCTGAAGGGGGGCAGCACGTATATGTATACGTATATGTGCAGATATTTACACACACCGGCATGTACTAGAGTATACGACCCTGTCAGATTACTCGTATACCGTATGTATACTACAAGATATTCTTCATGGATAAAATATACCGCAGCCGCCAAAATACCATGACAGCAGAGCTGTCGCGGCTGCTCCACCAACGGCAAAGATCACCTGTGAGCCACGAAGACATTCCAGACGTGTTTGGAACATTTCATGATGTACTTGCATGTGCTGATTAATTTATGCTTTCACCGTAGAGTACAAAAGCGGCCGGGCCTTTCGCAAGCCTGAGCCACTGTCAATGCGAGCGATGCAGATGGGCAGCGGCCAGAGGCTGATTCCACAGTACTGAGTAGATTGTACAACGGGTGGGGTGGGGCGTGTACTGTGGTGATGCAGCAGGCCTTGCGGTGATATGCTGTATAAAGAAGAATTATTGCTGAAACTTGAAGGCGTCTTGTGACTGTACTTTTCTCCAAGCAGAAAAGTTCTTCACCGTTGTACGAATCAAGCGACATGCTCTAAAACACATAGAGAGGTCATTGGTTGAGCTGACTCTACATCGTTGTGTAACTCGTGAGTTGTTGCAAGCTGTGCTTGGTCGAAGAAGGGTTACGGCCAAGCCAAGATGCTGCTACCTTCGTGGCACCATGCCCTTGGCCTTTGGGCTTTACGGTTTAGTTAGTATAACACACAAACGTAGGAACCCCCAAAATAAGAAACACAGTCCCTACATCTTTTCTTTGGGTGGTTCTTGGGGGGCTGGAAATCCCTCAAAATTAGAAACGCAGTCCCTACATTTCTTCTTTGGTGGGTTTTGGGGGCCTGGAAAATTACCAAAATCAGAAACGCAGTCCCTTCATTTCTTTTTTGGGGGTCTTGGGGGCTTGGAAATATCCCCACAATAAGAGATGCAGCCCCCCACAGTTCTTGTTTCACGGGTTCTGGATAACCGTCAAAACAAGAAGCGTAGCCCCCTACATCTCTTATTTTGAGGGTCTTGGGGGCCTGCAAAACATCCAAAACAAGAAACGTAGCCCCTACCTTTCTTGTTTAAGGGTTTTGGAATGCCCCCACCGAATAAGAAACGTAGCACCCTACTGATCTTTTTGAATTTTTTGGGGCCTGGAAAAACCAAGCAAAACAAGACAGGTCATCTCCTACGTCTCGCATTTGGGGGCTTTTGGGGGCCTGGAAAAGCACAGAATAAGAAACATAGCCCCCTACAGTTCTTCTTTTGGGGTTTGGGGGTCTGGAAAACTCCCAAAATCAGAGCCGTAGCCTCCCACAGTTCTCAGTTTAGGGGTGTTGGGGGGCTGGAAACCCACCCAAAATGAGAAACGTAGCCCCCGACCTTTCTCTTGTTGGTTTTGTTTGTTACGTTGCGCATCGGAGGTTGCAGGCTCTATGGCCTAATGGATAAGGCGCCTCTCTCGACATCAATGCTTACAACGTTGAGGGGCTAGAACCCCAGAGTAAGAAATGAGAGAAAAAACAAAGGGCACCCTTTTGCTGGAGACCGGAAAGGTAGCAATGTGAAATCGCTGCGTAGCTAAGAAATGAAAAGGTACCTTACGCCTCGCGGATCCATTCATGTTATCCAGGAGATGCAGTGTAATCAAGCCTGACAGCTCTAAGCCTCACTACAGCAACCACGCTGCACAGCGCTTCTTTTGGCAACTCCATTGAATCGACTTGACCGGGGGCTGAGCCATGAACAGCGCTTTCAATGGCCGGCATGCCGAGATGTGGGACTTAGATTTCCTTTTGTCAGCCTGTGCATGCGGTGGCTCCTCCAAACATTCTTGTGGTCAGGGAGGACATGTGCTCAAGGAGCAAGACGAAGCTGAGTGTACACATGTAACATCATGTAACATTGGTTGCTGAGACCACGTCACACCTGCGCAGGAAGTAGCGAAGGTCTAGGTAAAGCTTGGGCTAGAGTCTCAGCATGTTGCCCCTCACTTAAACAAGCTTGGACAAGGTGAATGTGTAGGTAACGCACGGGCCCGGATGTCAACTGCAATGCATTTCACCCTCATTGGATTCTGCAGCCCTGCTGCTGTCAAGCACGTGGCAGCAGTCAGCCAACCTTGTACTAGAGCTAGCGATCAATATTGCCTGCTCGGAATATTCCTACAATTACAGGATATGGTGCCATGCCGACAGCCAGCCAGTTTTGACAAGCTGTGTTCGCAAAGCTCAAACGTCTGCAGATTTGCCCAGGCTCTCATTTTCGTCTCTCTGTTCCCTCCTCAGCATTGTTTGTAAGACCTAAAGCGATGTGTGATAAGGCTCGGGGGTTGCGAGTTTGGGTTACTTTATGGTACTTTGCAAAGTTGACATGTCTGAGCATCCAGTGTTTGGCGCTTGTTTTTCAGGCCCCTACCGGGTAGCATAACTCCGGAAAAGCCCTCCACGTCATCCAGGAATCTGAACTCCAAAGCCTCAATCCCAGACCTACGTGCAGCTAGGTGAGGGATGATGCCCCATATTCCTGCCAAAAAGGGAAGCTGTTTGCAGTTCTATCTACACGGCGCGTACATGCCTCAGCTCCAAATTACAGAGCCAGTATTCCACAACTAAGGAATGGACAAAAACTTCTTTGCAAAGCTTGCGCAATAAACAGAATGCCTCAGGCTAAGAAGCGAACTGAATCCATCGTAAAACCCGGTGTTGGAACCTCTACAAACTCTAGATAGCTAGGGAAATTCCTTGGACACCTTTGACCTTCTTAACCAAAATACTGGAGCAAGTGAAGAGCCCGGTGTCTGGTAGCCCAACCAGTTGCAGCTGCAGGCGGAGACAGCTAGCGATATTGTTTTGATTCGGAGGTGCATGAATTGCGATTTAGGATCGGGGCTTGCGCTCTGCTAGGACACAGGGCCTGATCTGACCAGAAGATGCTCTATCTTGACAAATGCTCGGCTCTCTTTACTTGTGCTAAGAATCCCAGAAAAGCGTGCCTTATTCCTCCCAACAACCGTGCATTACCAGCAAAATCTATGCTGAGTGCTTTGTGCCTGTATACTTTACGAGTGAATTCAGTTTCTGAGCCGTTGACTCAGCTTGATGTTTGCTATTGGTCATTTTGGCATGAACAGATGCCACTTCTGACCAATCTCTGCTTGAGGGATTTATCGCAGCTAATGTATTGTAAGCAGGTGGGGCTATCACACTTCTGTATGAGCTTTACAAAGAACACCGAGGCTGGTAGCGAGGATTGAGAGGGTTCCTTACATAATGCTTGCCAACGTGCTATGGCCTAATTCCGTCTTTCCTGAATCTATCAGAGTCCCACCTCCAACTGCCTCCCTTTGCCGGGCTGGGCTGCTGTGGAGACATCAGCAAGCAAAAGAAGCAGATGCGATGCAGACGGCCGGCTCCAAGATCTTGGCTCAGGAATGTGCCGAGCAGGAGGTTACTTGAACATATGAGCAACAAAGAGCAAAATGATTCTGAGCTCTGATTCAGTAGTCTCCGCAGACTCAATGCTACAGCCAAGGACGCACATGAGCTTTCAGACGTTGCTTCCTGAGGGCATGATTGAGGACTCGAGCTCGAGTTTCCGGAGCATAAGCACAGAATTGTCCAACCGGAGTTCTGCAAAATCTGCTTTCTCGAGGCGCAAAGGCGTCTGTGTGTGGAGCGCCGCTGCAGACAGGTCGTTCGGAACCGGGGCGAGTTTTAGTCTCATCTGTCAATGGCTCTGCAAGCACTAAAACGGAAATTCCCATCCCCAACCTGTCACCCCTGTCTTGAAATTCTGAACCCTCGACCTACCAAACCCACTCAAGACCCTCCTGAAGACCCTCAACTTTGCACCTGTGGCGAGGGGATTGGTTACCTCTCTGCGGCGATGCGTCTACCAACCGGCCAGCAGGTTGGCAATGTCAAGTGATACTGCTCACTTGCGAAAATCCCCCAGATCTCTGCAAAGTCTACACCGCCGACCGAAAACTGTAAAGCCACATGAAGCCTGTCCAACACTCCTCAGACTCGAGACTGAAAAGACCTGTGCCCAACCCCCTGGCTCAAGAATGCTGAGGCAAATCATTCATGGTAAGAAGACATTCCCGCAAAAAGGTGAAGCAGCCGCGTGGAGAAAATTGTTGGGGCGTGTCTAGGTGCTGAGTCAAAAGTGAGTCGCTGTTCTGGAGAAAACTTGACTAGAAGCAGGTACTGCCAAACAACGCGAAAAGTCATCAGTTCCAAAAACTTGAGGGTAAAGAGGATGCTGCAGTAGTGCCCGTGCAACATTAAAGCCTGCGCAGTCCTGGCGCACCCTGAGTGTGCAATCCTAAATTAAACATGGTAATCGTCATAAGACAGGAGACCTAAAATAAACACAGGGGCACTGTGCGCAGTGCAAGAATTCTGCAAGCAATCTGCTATGAGAGCTGGGGGATCCGATCATCCTTTGTTCGTCGCAGTCTTGGACGGCACCAGGGCTTGATGTGGTTGGGTTCATGCCTTACAAGCCCCATCTGCAGAGAACCTCCAATTGTGAACCTCGGTTTCGCACCGAATCCCCACTCCATGATATACATTTGCTAGTTTTCAGCCCCAGTTTCAAGCTCAATAGCCACCTGAAGGCCCGATACCTGACACGCAAACCCTAAACAATTTAACATTGAGCTGTCTGACGACTTGCGACGCATCAGTAACATGAAATTCAATAGCATTCTTCTCTGGCACAGCCCGAAGCCCATCTTTCGGAATTAGAATGTCTGGACATTTCATTTGGTTTAGGGAAAGCGGCTAGCTGGAGGATTGAATGGAAGCTTATCCGCAGTTCCTGGTTGGCGACTTCAGGGTTTGCTGGCACATGCTGCAGGTTTGGGCCGAAGTGTTTATCATGACGACAGGGCTGTTCTCCCAAGCTAGTTGCTAAGATTGTAGCAACGGCGCAGAATTGAAAGAATGAAACAAACAAATGCTGTTTAATAAGCCATTGCACATGCATCTGCTAAAGCAACAGCCAACATGGAAGTGTTAAAATTGGAAAGCTAGTCCCCTATCCCCGTATGTGAAGCTTGTCCACCCACCGAGCATCGGCGCCAGACAGGTTCCGCTGTGTGCAGGAACTTTGATTGCCACAGGAACGGTGCGAATGCATCTGTCTGAAACCCACGTGGAGGTATTATGATTGCTTTGTTTTGTTGCAGGTCATCATAAACAAGAGGACTGTGACACTTCACCTATAGAACCCTGTTTGAGCGCTTGCTTAAGTCTCGAACCAACCATGCTAGCCAAGCTCTGGAAATTTGTGTGCTTTTAATGTCTGCTATGATACCTGCATGGCTAGTCTTGGCTGCCCCACCTACATAGCAGGCCCGGGTCCTTGCGCACTACACAATTTCTAGGTATGGCCCAGGTGGCCTGAAGTAGCGCTTTACTTGTGTCTATTCCTCAGATGGCAGGGTTTAGCCATCACGGATTTGTGGCATCAAGGCGGTCGCGCCTGCATTGGCCGAGCCTCCACGAGCTTTTGGGCAGGGGCAAGAGCTTGATTTGCTACGGGTGCTGACATTGTCTTGGAGATTCTTCCCCTCTGTCTTGATCAATTAGTCGAAGCAGCTAGAAGGACCTCAGATTATCCTGCAAAATTAGCCACTGTCTTCCCCTTAGAATTTTCTCGCAGGTACGGCCACAAAAGCTAAGCTGACGTCGATGCTTAGTCCCTTCGAGGGGTAGCTCTGTATCTTAGCAGCACTGGGGTAAAGAGGGTCTCAGATCCAGGGTCGCACCTGAGGAGAGATGTGTTAGCTTGTCAGGTTTACAGGCTCAGGTGCT
Organism: Symbiodinium pilosum; assembly: GCA_905231905.1. Classification (NCBI taxonomy): domain Eukaryota; class Dinophyceae; order Suessiales; family Symbiodiniaceae; genus Symbiodinium; species Symbiodinium pilosum. The sequence goes on from CAJNIZ010015002.1 coordinate 69,624, forward strand.
TGCATGTGAGATGGAGGGATTCTGAAGACTGCAGTTGTCATTCTTGCAGGAAGTATGTGTATCCTGCTGCAACAATAACACAAACAACTAACATTCAGCTTTTCTGACCATCCTTGCTTTGTAGAAGGCAACCACAGGCTGAGGATTTCATGCATGTTTTCGGGCGTTCAGCAGGGCAGCCCCAATTCCAACACATGAACAGCCACATCATCCCCACAAGCGCCATGTGAGCGGCGATCCTTGCCAAGAGCACCACAGGTCAAATGGTCAGGCGTACTTCCAAACCTGAAGACGTACAGAACAAGCCGGAACCTGCGTGCTGACGGATGGAACCAAGGACTCCAAGATTTCTTCAGGATGCGGATGCGGTTCCAAACAAGTTCTGCAAGCCTGAGTTTGCTTCTGATGTTCTTCGCTAGGAAGCCGTACTACTGGAGCTTTGACCTTGAAGTCTGCGCTTCAACCCCTTACACCCAACCAACTGTGCCAGCTCCATGCCTGGCCCATCATGGAGTAGGGCGGGCCCTGACACACTTTACGTGCGGGCTTGGGTTCAAGGATGGGGCTGGCTGCCTGAGAGCTTTGGCTTTGGCGAAGCTCGAACACAAACTGCTCTCAAGATCTGACAATCAGCAAGTTACTATTGGTGACTCTTGCTGAATTTCGAGCTGTGCGAGTGGCTGGTCGCTGTCGCGGTGCATAAACAAGACCATCAAGCCCTCAAGGACATAACTCAAACCTAGGATGACAGCTCCAGACTCTCGACCTTGCACCTCAAGGCAGAATCCCGCCTGCCCATGTGGCTGGTGCTGCAGTGGGAGCGACACCTCCATGCAAAGGCTCGAAGGGCCAGGAATCATTGTAGCAACAGGAAGCAGGGTTCAGGGAGGTTTCAGGATTGTTGCTGTCTCGTTGTCGTGGTGGTGGCGGTGGCCGCGGTTGTGGTTGTTGCTGCAGCTGTTGTTGTTGGTGCTGCTGTTGTTGAGGTCGCGGTCTTATGTCGTGGGGTGTCCTGGTTGTTGTTTTGGGCGGATTGAGTCGAGGCATGGCGGGCTGGATGGAAGTTTAGGTTCAAGGGCCGTGGCTGTTTGCTGCTGAGGAGGCCGGTGACGCTTCAGCTATGAGGTTTCGGCTCCAGGACCAAGCAGCCTCGGGCATATTTGCTTGCAGGGTTTCAACTTCTTGGAAGCCAAACCTGTCTTGACACGGCAAGCCCGGATTGCTAGCTCCTATGCTTAGCCGCGAATCCACGGCAAGATGGCTGCAGTCGTTCTGAACCAGATCCGCAAAACTGCAACACAGCACGGGTGGTCCAGATATGGCTCACAATCTTACGCTAGTTTCCAAAGCTCGGACAAGGATCAACAGAATGGCAACCATGAGGGAAATCAACACCCTTTCCTGCGTCCTTTAGTCTGGCCCTGAAAATGTAAAGTGACAAAATCCCCAGACCATGCTGGGATGAAAGCTGGGCAGCTGTCTACACGCTCATGAAAGCCTAGCCTCCCATCATCCAAGTGCACCAACCAAAACACTTGAAATTCGTATGGCCCACCATCAGATCAAGAATGACGCGGCTGACAGAGACAGTTGTAGCTGAGCTACAAATTCAGGTAAAGACAAATCCCTGCAAGCCCCGCCTGTGGCCGCATAGCTCGACAGCCTCCAGAAGAACATCTCTTGACATGTGAAGAGGGTTGTTTGAGGTCCGAGAGACCTGGCAAGTAGGCTGATCTCTAGGGCTTCCGGAACCATGCAGAGCTTGATTCATAAGAAGGAGATGTACAGTAAAAAGCTCTAAGCGCCACATTGGATGCCTGCAACAAAATCACCCGCACACTAAAGCCTGTGTATGGCCGGCATGTGTAATCTTGAGCCGCTCGGTGCTGAATCCGGTCTAGCTCACTTTGTTGACATGCAGTGCCAAGTGTTGTGCAAAGAGGTACCTCACAAAGGGTCTCTGTTCCTGAAGCTGCAAATCCGCCCCCGCGCATGCATCCTGAAGCGCTGCGTGCCAAAAACAAATCCATTGGTTCAGCGCTTTGGAATTCCAATTCGGATTCCAATTCTAGGGGTCTTAGATAGTGAGACCTTCAACAGGACAAACACGTGTAGGGATTTAGGATCTCAGGATACAGGGGTCTAAGCCTGAGGGTTGAGGATAGTAAGTCAGGAGGGTTCAAACGTAAGCCCAACCCGCTGGTGCCCTCAAATCGTTCAAAACCACGCCGAGTTCAAGTCCACCCGCTGACTTGGCAGTCCGGAGACCCAGACACGCCCTCAAACCGATCAATCCCACAACTCTAAAATCACTGTAATCCTGCAGACAAAGCATCATCAGCCTGCGGGGCCATGAACATGTCCGGGGCCACCCTAAGTGCTGTCTGACGTTTTGACAAGAGCTGGATATCGAAGGAACTTTGCTACGGGTTTGGGCTGCCGTTCCTGCTGGCCCCTCACAGCGCAACAGTGTTGTGCATTTCGCTGTCTGGAGGGCTTTCTGTGCAACCGTCAGCATCTAAATTGCCAAGTGATGCCGGCAAAGAACTGGACGATGTCCAAATTTCGAAGGAAGTACGGGTAAAGAGGGAGTCAGGAAGTAGGAGTGCATCTGGACCGCAAGGACTTACATTTTATGAGAGTCATGCAAAGATGAGTTCTCAGACTTGCTAGTGCCATGCCTCGAATCTAGATTCAAGGTCCCCGGCCGCAGCTTGAAAACAACAAGCTCGACTAAGAACCCATTCCAAACACAACGAACACCAGCTCCTAGACGCAATAACCTCTAGAGCCTGCTACAAAAAATACAGTAACAGTGCGGAAAACTAACAATGGCAATAATCAGAACCGCAAAAGAACATGAACATGTATATGTGCTACTCACAAAGGATCCGTCCAGTAAAGCCATGTGGCCAAGAAGGTTCCAAACAGTTGCCCAAACACTGACTTCTAGAACGTACACAAAATGAGCTATGCACGCACGACATCTAGACAAATCAGGGTAGTCTTGGTCAACGGTCTTGGTGAATTCCAAGCTGCAAAGGTGAAATGGTTCCAAATCTGTTACATGTGGCTTTGGACTTAAGACATGGCTCCCTTAATTCTGAGAACCATATTGAATTGTATGTTGGTACGCTGAATAGCTAGTTAGGTGTCTTTTTTTGCCAGTATAGTTTTTATCATACCTTTATTTGCTACCGCTTTCGTTTCAAAACGATCGCGGTTGTGGTCATGATTTGGGAAGTTTTTCTTGTATGTTAGTTTAGATAGGCGTCAGTCAATTCAATTTCAGGTCTAACAGGTTTGGTGAAATTTTGAAATGCTCGGAGTGTCAGCATGCTTCTGTGGAACAATACTAAAGTTCCAGCTGAAGGAGATTTATGAAGTTCGTTTACTTTGAAAGATAGCTTCGGTACTGCCCTCGCAGGGCCTGACGGAAGACCAAATGGAAAACGCGTTGCACTCTACAAAACATTGGATCACCTTGAAACGAAGAAGTTAGGGGAACCTCGGCCACTGGAAATGCTGCTCAGAATTTCATCAATTCAGTCATTTAAGAAGATGCCTTGAGCGGAAGCCTACAATGGAAATGAGCCAGATTAACAACAGCAAGAAGGCTGACCCTGTACACCTAGCCAGAAACTTGCATGGAAACTCCGGTGCCAACTGTCTGCTATCCCTGGTAAAAAGGCCTCGGTTGCAAACTAAATAGGATGGCGAACACACCTTTGCAAGTCCAGAGGCAACTGAATGGAATGTGAAAACAAGCTTTCTCGGAGACAAAGTCAAGACAGTTTCAGTGAAATTCAGGATTGGAAGCCGCAGCGGCAAACTGATGCACGAAAAAAGCCCGATGAAAACCAGATCTTCCGGGCAAAGCCAACTTCTGCACTCTTTGCACTGTGCCGAAGCTATGACACAAACAGCTACGGGCTAGCCTGGCAAGAAGAATAGCATGACAAAGTTTCGAGGTTGGTTCAGGGGGCTTTGCGAAAACGCATGTGTGTAGATATCTGCATCTATATGATGTATAAATTTCTCAGGGCACAGCTGGGCGCATCCCCGGAGCCACGAAGCTGCCTCAAAGTGCGGCCAATCCATTCGAATATGCCGGGCACAACGCCGGTTCATAGCTGGAGGAGCAGGAAAGCAGTAAGATAATATCGAGTTCGCAGCTTTGATGGCATCGCAGCTTGATGTGCTAGCCTACGTGTCGGAGTCTGACATGTACGGAACACTTAATGAGGCGTCTTCCTCTCTGTCCAATGCCTCTGCCTTTTGCTACCCAGGGCATGCTGGGACATGATGGTTGCAAGTTTGGACCAGAAATCCTTGCTGGACTGAGATTACGGTCGTGCCATTGGCTGCCATTTCCAGCCAAGGATGGGTCTGCAATTCAAAGCTTTCAAGACCCCACTATCCTCAGGCCGCACTATCCAGAATAACTTGAAGATGCAGAGAGTAACTAAAAGAAAGCGCCCCAAAGGCTGGAGTTACATCGTCAGGTAGACGTGATAATGAACATAGTCCGATAGAAGTGCTGAAGCATTCGGGAGGCAATCTCTAGCAGTTGACGCTGCGCGGGGGAGGATAAAGCGGTGACTTGCAGTCGCAATGGAGAAGGATGCATTCAAATCCTTCTGACCAACACTGAACAAGGAATAGTGAACCATTGCCAACCTATCATACTGTGCATCAAATAACGCAACATAATCTGCCGTGTTTTACAAACTTCCCTGGGCAGCATGTCATGAACATCTTTCTCGGCCGGGATCTACCAACAAAATTGAAGCTCAGCCGCTAAGCCAGTGCGGCTATTTTACCTGCAAGCTACGACAAACAAGATTATGTGCCGGCGAACTTCAGGAGAATGCGGGGGGCCTTGGGGAGGATCGATTCGACACTTTGATCTCGGATGTAAATCCCAAATCCCCTGGCTTCCCGAAGCGGACAGCGGACCTGAATAGCCTTGAGCCGGCGCAGCATGCGCGGCCTGAGCGGCTGGGCTGGAGCGTTGTGAGTGTCCGCTCGTCGAAGCAATCTAGGACTACTCGGCCATTCTCCGTCAGAAAATTCCGACTTCGGCAAGCAACAAGCTGGGCTTCTTCATTGTGAACAAAATAGGTGCATTGAAGTGGAAGAGCCAATCTGAGGGGAGGCCATCGGGGAAATCCGCAAAATTTTTTCGTGACAAGTACATTGGAAGCACTTCCGTTTCCTACCCAAGCAACAAGACTCGACGTGGAACCTTTCAGTTTAACCCTTGGGTCTTCTTCGTCCTATACATCCCAAGATAGCTTTGGTTCTCATAACACCAGTCGTATACGCAGGCCAAGTCGACGGCAACCGTCGTGCCAGGTGGCCGAGAACCCGGGAGCATTTGGCCTGACGAGAAACACCCACTGCAGGGGCCGTGGTGCTCATGACTGATTGAGGGTCCAGGGTCGAAAGCCCTAGGATAAAACGTAACACTTTTGTCCACCAGACCCAGATCTGTGTGCAAGTGCAATTGCTGAGTTCGAGCCTCGGCTTGGGGATACTCTTCCTGAGGTAAACGGGATTTTAAAGCTGCCCTCTCGAACATGCTTGTTTCACAGGGATTTGGGTTGAGTTGAGATTATGCTTCTTCTAAAGGTCAGGCATTTAAGAGCGCATGCAAACTATAGACTACACGTGAAGGTGGTAAGACTTGTAGCCATTGCAGTCTCAAGCAAGTTGCCCCACACCAAGCTGCACTCCATGCCTGCAAGTGGAGTCATCTACACCAACATGCTGACATTTGGTGAACTTACGGTCCTTTCCCGTGCCAGTGATGCCCAGAACCATCAGAAGATAAAGCCTGAAGAGAAAGCTGCAACGTCCGAGTCATAGTAGCCCTGAAACTATATCACTAGAGCCTCAGGACCTGAAGATACCTGAAGCCCTAGCTCTACACCCAACCCTTTCTCACATCGGCCTGAAGGCCGATTGACTGGTGTGGAGCAGGGAACCGCGCAGGAGCCTGGCTCCAGCTTTATGTAATCTGATTTCAACCTGCAAAAGCAGCAAAGCTCTCTTGGCTTTGGCTAAAGCTGTGTCGTCGGACGGCTGGCCTTCAGGAAAGGCAATAGTCAGGTAATCACGTTGCTGCTGCTCACGATCAAAACCAGAACCATCCATCTGGTGAGTTCGGTGCAGAGAAAGTCAAGGCTCTCGAAACCACTGAGGATCATGGAGGGCTTGGGAACGTGTATTTTTTGCCTCTGGATTCCAAATACCGTGAACACTTGTTTCTTTTTCCCAAACCTGTAGAAAACCAAAGGCAGAGGATAGCGTAGAATTCTACATGAAACACAACATGGGACTTGTGTCTTTTCTTTTAATTGTGTGGGTGCATCATCCAGATCTTCCACCTTGATCCCGGGTCTTCTGTTCCCGTGACGCTGACATCCACAGGCCGGAGCTGTGGACACAATAATCTCCACAGCCTCTCTAACTAGAATTACGTCGTGGGACACGCCAAGCTCATGGCTGAGGCAGCTATTTTTTCTGGCTCCGCGAAGCAACCCTTTACAAAGATTCGTTCTGACCTCGTGCGGAACGGGTAAAGCCATAAAGCCTGGCATACGAATGCTGAAACCTGCCGCGGATTGCTATCATAGAAGAGGATGACACAGCTTGTTGTTACGATTTTGCATGCACGGAACTCTGGACAAGACCTAGCTGTAGAGTCGTAGAGCGTGGAGCCCAAGCCTCTGCACCCTGTCCCACGATCGATCACAAGGGGAGAGTTACAAGGGGAGAGCCCTCTTAACATAGCTTGTTTGCGCCTGTGCAGGCGCCCGGAGGCAAGTCCGGCTGGAGCTGTGCAGCCTAGCCCCGGGACAGATTCAGAATAGCGGTGCTGATGTGAAAGTTGGGCTTCTCAAAAGAGAACTGTAGGCTGTAGGGATCCAGGTTCAAGCAGAACGTAGGCTGGAGACAAGGTACTATTTGGCTCTTGAAGCAAAGTGCCTCTGTGGCATCATGAAAGCGCTGTTAGTAAAAAGATCCCCTGTGGCATCATGGAAATACGCTCATTACGAAAATCCTCTGTGGCATCATGGAAACTCGGTCCACGTGACCTAAATCAAGATTAATGAGGACACTGGAAAGCACATCAGCTTAGATACTAAAACGATTTCATAAGAAACGGCACCCAGAAAATGGTCCGGTCAAACATAGTGCCTCCGCGGCTCTTACAGCCAACCTTGCCAGTCCCTCGTGCTTGAGGAATAAGCATCTCAGGACAAGTTGTGTTGTGTGTACGATGCCCAAACAACTCCAAGGTCAGCTTGGCAAAGCACGATGCGTCTTGGTGGGACTTGACATTTTGAGCGGTCTGCAGTTCTGTGGAGACTGTCGAGCAATTTGGGAGAGAGCTTGAGATGTTCCCGAGGATAGATGAGCCACGAAAAGTGAATCTGACTGCGCGAGCCTCACTTAACGTGCGGGGTGCTTATGGAGAGATGGAATCAAACGCAAAAACTCCTCATGACGGAACGCGGCCTTCTTCGCCCCTCCCATGCTGCTCATGCCTCCCACGCTGGGTCTGGAGGCCTTCACAAGCTTCAGGAGGGCTTAGGCTTTTGGGGCTCAAAGTCAAGAGGTTGAGAGCATTTTACAGGCTGTGGAGTTAGGGTGTAAGGGTTGGGAGCATCGAGGTTTGAACACACAGGTACGAATACTTTAAGGACATGGATGCAGGCCTCAGTGACTTGTGGGGACCAATCCGAGGCTGTGGCAAGCGTGTCTTCTACAGGGTGGCGGAATCTTGAAGAAAAACACCCGGATCAGGACAACATGTCCCCGCGATCTGTCTATGTCCTGAATCCACTCACTACCATCCATCGTGATTTCAGCGTCAGACGGTGTGGAAGAGGAAGAGAGGCTGCTAGCAAGACCAAAACTTCCGGTGTCTATAGGTTCACCCAAAACCAGCAGCAGCAACATGTCTGCAGTCAAGTCCGTATCTATCGCAGGCTTAACAAGAGCACCGGTGAGGCTCTAGCAAGTGCATCACGAGCTTGTCCTCTTGGCTTACAAAAAGAAAGGCCAAGCTCCTCTACCACCCTCCTCTTGAAGCCTGGACCTTCCAAGATCACAGCCCCCTATGAGCATGCTTAGGCTGCCTAGGGGATCGGAAATCGCGATCAGGGGTTTAAATGAGGAAGCCTTGTTGTGTGGATCTGCACTGCGCGCAAAAGCTTTGCAAGCATGGAGTTTCAACCCCCCTGCAGCAAACATGGACGTGGAGCAGACCTGCGACAGATCTTAGTCCTGCCGAAAGCGCTGGTCACCCTGTTCTGCTTTCTCGCACCAAACTTCCCCAGACATGATGACATGCGCAATGTAAAGCAAACGGTGTGTGGCTGCAAGTGTCTGATCCGGTTGAGTAGAGGAGGTGAAGGTGCCAACTGATGGCCCCTCATCTACACGGAGGAGAGATGGAGTCCTGAGCTGAAGATAGAGGATTCACTGGCTAAGCAAACCTCACACCCTGCGAAAACAATCTGTTCTATCAGCAATTCCCAGTTCTCTGAACCTCATGTCCTGACCCTGATGCCCCGAACTGCAGTGGTGGCCCCTTGTCATCTGAAGGATTTCCATTGTATTGCCTTGGCTTTAGATTAGCTTGTTCAAATTTCCTTGCGTCCGGAGATCTATGCATTGCCCGTGTAATTCCAACAGCTGCCCTTCCCTGAAGTTTTGCCATGACCTTTTCTGGAAATGCCTGGCCCGGATCCGGTATGCTCACAAGCCGTCCAGGGGGACCTGGGAAGGCTCCAAAGCTCACAGCGACTAGGACTTTGCAGCTCTGGGGTTTGCAGCTTTCCAGGTTTTACATTTTCAAGTCTCAGGGTTGACACATGTGTTTCTGAGCGCAACCATTGTCAGGCTGCAGAGGGTGCAAGACAGGGGTGCAGGTCTGCGGAATGCGTTAGATTAGGATTTGTTTGGAAGGTTTGGTTCGTGGCGTAAATCGCATGCAACAAGGTTCAAAGAACCTCGGCATCAACGTTCTGAAGCGTACCACCAATACCTGGCAAAACGTTGAACTCTGAAGCCCAGGCCAAGATGGGCTTGAACGCAAACAGTCAGCCTTTATGGCTGTAAAGTTGTGGCCAAAGCAGCTCATGACCTTATTCCTAATGTGAGTGCAGTTTGCAGTCCCATTCCCATTGGGAGAAAAAGCGTCCCAGCTCCCAGACCCCAGTAGCTCCCATTCTCCCCGAGCTCCCTGTCCCCTATTCCCGAAGGACGCTGAGGCCACTGCAGCCAGCAAGATTGCCTGCCCTGAGAGCAAGGCAGGATGCAGTTTGGCATTCCATGGAACGGCCTTGGGGCCTGGAGTGAAATGTAGATTTGGGACCTCCAGAAATTTGTAGGCTGCAGTTGTCGGCCATTGAGGATCAAGCATTACTCTTTAGTGCCTGTACATGAGAGTAAACCATTGAAGGTCAAATATGCACCAGAGGCCGCCGCGGATGCTAAGGTAGGTTTTGTTGGGATCCGCGTTGAATCTAGACTGGTGCATTGAAAGTATGCACAATGCACTCAAGGTGCCCCATGCTGCTTCGAAGTTGATATTGGAAGTCGGGCCGAGGATAAGCTCATGGAGACACCTGGCTTTACCTGCCTTACAAAGCATGCAAGCTGCGGGATGAAACATAACATTGATGCGCCCGAAAGCTCATGACATGCTTCTACTTTTGTCCTCAAAGACCACCCTGTCCCCTCAACCTAAAACTGCATGTTGCACAAAAATCCTTCGAGTACGGACACTGCGGCTTCTTGGTTCCAGGCTGAGCAGATGGCTCACGCGACTGCACAGGAGCTTGGATTGGATTTCCAGGCTTGTGATTATTTATGCGCTGATCTGCCTTGTATCCTGCTCAGACATCAAGAACAACTATCCTTCTACTTGCGCTTTTAAAAAGATAGGTCTGAGTACTACTAGTTGGATGGCAATGCTGCGAACAAAGCACGCTTGCACTGTGGCTTCTACCATGTAAGCTCCTACGAGGATTCCGCAAGGAGTCACCCTGCACAATGTTCTGCTGCTCTGGCTTAGGGACCTGATGCTGACTGTTTTGGTTGCGGGTTTGAATTAAAGTTCAGGCTTCCAGCATGCTCGCGCTAGAAGTGCAGTCCTGACCTCAAGGTGAACTAGCTAATGCATGAGACAAGTAATATTTGAGTATGTCGCACGAGGTCGCCAGAAAAAGCGCTCCTTGTTCTGGATGAAATGTGTAGACTGTGTAGAAAGAATGCGAGGTGCAGACATTTTATTTGGATAGAACGGCTTATGACGAAAAAATTGGCTGAGAGGGGCGGGTTCGCCCACGAGACCCCTGAGAACAGGCTTCACATCAAGCAGCATAAAACGAGAAAGTCATTCCCATCTTCTTCCGAACAGAAACGTTGACCTGGGAATCTTGCCGTAGGGAATGCGCATGTTATTCAGCCCATTCATGAGAGAACTGCTGCTCAATTTTCACCCTCATCTTGTCAGTTCGGCAGTCTATGCAGCTCGAAGAGCTTCTCGGCTCGAGGCTGCCTGTTAGCTCCAACCACAAGCGCTAGAGACCTTGACAGAATCACAAACCTGTGAAGACTACTGACTACTCCATCCTGATGATGCATTCCACAACAACTGAAGATCTGAAGGACCTACCCTGCCCCCATGCAAGCACCTTTTACTACACATCTTCTCTTCGCTACATCTTGGAAGCGATCGTGGAAGCATATGCGAAACCGTTTTCCACGATACAACACAGGGGCGAAACGCGGTTCGGCCTGCGCAGTCCTCGGTGTAAGTGCAGTCTTGTCTGGTGCTACTAACCTAACGCTACCCTGGCATGGGATTTCCACTTAGACTGTGCCTGGTCTATGCAGGAAGAAAGCCGGAGAGGATTGATGTGCGCATGGCTCAAAATTATGGAGTCGCCTTGTGAAGCTCTGCTGGTGTGCGGCTTTGTGAATGCCAGCGAAATCAAACAAGCTATGTGTGGCGATTCTGTGGCAAACTCAAATCCCCAAATTCAGAACTTCTGACATGGAAGCCTGATCGATCCTTTAACCCCTTCTAACTCAATGTAAACTCTGCAGCTATCGGAACCCAAATTTAAGAGCCGCACCCAAACCCAGCGTGCCCTCATCCACATCATGAGCCCCAAGCACGAAACTGACCAGAGAAAGAGCAACGCTCTCTTGAAAGTACACATGCCCTAAGCCACAGTCCTTTAACTTTGAACTCTACTTGCTCTTTTTTGCACTCTTTTGCTGTGGCCAAGGACAAGACGATCTGTTTCGTGAGGGGCTCCGTCTGCTTTCACGGCCGTCCTGCTCTTCGCAAGCTGCGATTCAACAGGCGAATTGCAGTACAGCTTTACAAGTTGAAGTGGTGGAGATTCTTTTTAATGGATTGGCACTTATATTGCTTAGGAGAGAGATTAATGAAGCATTTCCAAGCTCGTGGTCCGATGTTCACGTGGGTTCCGCGCTCTCAGGGTGGCCAAAAATTTAAGTCATAATGATTTGCTCTTGGGAACTTGACCTGGTCTAGCTTGCTTTTGATTAGAACTGTTTCGCTGGTGGCAGGTCACCCAACCAATCATTGAACGATTCTCCGCAGTGACAGTTCTCATGCTCCGTGTGCAACAAACGTCTCCACTCCACGATACCTTTGTTATGCTTCCGTCCTGAACCGCGACATGTGTCGTGAACTGTTTATGGTCTTGGAATCAATTTCGAGAGGTTGAGCTGCGTATCCGAACCCTCACATGAAAAGCGTTGAGCTAAGTCAGACATGAGCGCTAAGGAGTCAGCACGGGGTGGAAGCTTTCCGGAATGAGCAGAGGATGCCTCTTCTGCTTTAGCTCGCGGGCTCAGCTTCAATTTGAAGCAAGCCCTCAAGGGCAGGTGCAATGGAAAAAGTCACAAAGTGCTGATTCCCAACTGCTTCCAACTTGCAGAAGTCTGAGGCCAACTGCATACCGCGACTGTGTTTTTTTAGAGTCTGCCTGGAAGACTCCGCAAAAGCCCAAGCACGTTGGAGAACACTTTGGCACATGCTTCTCTGAACATCTGGTATCCAAAGTCCAAAGCGACAGAACCACAGGAAGGACCCATCATTCAAGGTATGCCGTAACATTCAGCCTGGCCCAAGAACATCCTGATTTGCTACACGCCGAAGCCCTAAAGCGTTGCATCGAATGCCCAATACCTGAACCCTTTCCCAGTGGGTCTTCTCCGAATTGAAATTAACGTTGATCGGAATATGTTGGATCTCCAAAGCTGCAAGCGGCCGTGACATGGAAAGCAAGTGTGACCTTAACACATGGAGACAAAAGAAGCGCTGAACTGGGAGCCAAGGCACTTCAATCATGAAACCCGTGTAACAATTCAAAACACTATTGACCGTGGGTTCTGGAGGACTGAGCTGCGCCAAGCCCAACAACAGTACAACTCTCACTCACAGTGCAGTCTGATGTGGAGGTCATGCTGTAGTTTATGGCGGTCTACATGATTTTGATACGTTGTACATAGAGAACTGACTCTCCGTGGTGGCCATATGGACCGGCACTTCAAAGGAGTAGTACACCATGATGAAGTATTTCTTGTGTGTTTCTTTAACAATGAGCGCCTCAGCTTTTGGGTCGCATGCAAATGAACCGGGTGTCCTCTGGTGCCTGCATAAGCTGCCCAGGTTTCAGCATCCGGTTCACTCGTGAGACCAGCTGCTCAAGGGAGTCCTGCGGATTGGAGGCGAGGAGTCTCGAAGGAGACAAGTTAAGCGCTTACAGAACTGCAACGATGTGGGACAGTTGGGATACGGGCTTGACTGGGCATTAGACATTTTGATCTACGCGTTGGCCAAAAACTCGCAAAGCTTCTAGCTCGCAAGCACCAATCTTGTTGGACGATTCTTAAACCAGGCCTTGCAGTCTTTACACTGCCCCACTCATAAGATCGTTGTAGTAAAGTGTCGCACACATTCAGCAAATGCAAGTATAGCAGGGTAGAGCACGGTTGCCTCTCGAGAACCCTAAATAGCAGGCAGGGATGAGAGCAACAGGATGTAGGCGAAGCTCGTTCAAGTGTGGCTTTGCTGCGCTTGAATCCCGAAACCTGCGCCAAAAAAAAATCATGTACCGTGGTTCTGACTTAGCTATGTGCACAAATACGTATGTACTGAAGCCACATTGTGCTAGCAATTCCCACGATTTCTGAGCATCACTGAAATTTTCACGCAGGAGTTGACATGAATTTTATGTTAGAGCTGGCACATAGAAACTCCCAAGCTCCGCGCCTTCAAGTTCTCACTCAGAGCTGTCTGCTGTCTCAAAACCTGCCGAAACACGCGATGCTGAACATGCGGAATTAATGTTCAAACAGGATGACCCAGAGCTTTTGACGTTTTGGCCCAGAATGTAGTTTTTGGACCTCAATGATTTACTGCAACTGGTTACATGTAGAGTCTAGATACTGGGACAAGAGGATGACATGTGCAGGTCAGAGGGCCGAAGCAATGTAAAGGCATACTCAAAGTTGGCTGGTTCTGGGGGGACTTGCCAGGGCAAGCCAAGTGTGATGCGTCTAGGACGTACCGGCAGGGGATCTCCTACGTGTGCCGCATCCTTTGGAGCCCCGACTCAGTTGCAGCGGTCACGCCTCCCCGTAAGATGGGCCAACGCCTGCAAGCAAGGGTCTGAAGTCGTTAGACAGTGGTTCTTGCGATATGATCTGCATGGGTTGCTTGCTTATTCTAATTGGTAACAGCTACCCATGCAGCATCGACTTGTTTGTGCAAACCCTTCGCTCAACCTGGTGTCAGTTCACATGCCCAGATTGAATTGCCTTTTGGGTGTGGCTGTTGGGGATGGAGCTTCAGCTTCGGAGATCACTTCCTTTTCTCCTTGAGTGTGTGTCTCCTGAGTGGAGGATCCTGACACTGTTCAGCAGATCCTGAAGTGTTGAACTCAATAGTTCTCCTTCTCGGTTTTTGGGTTGAGGATAAATCCTGACAACAACAAGGTGCTACTCTTGATGCTCCCTTGATGGTCCTCACATCTCCAGTTGGACAATTACGAGTAGGGCATGTGCATGTGTAGCACTTTGGCCCGATTTACGGATTTACGACTGGATACCGTACGCCAGTTTGCCTTTAAAATCTTGTGGGGCCATTTGGGGCTCACGGGAATTGCATAACTCTGCTTTTGGAACGCGTCATGTCATGGCAAAATTCAACAAGTGTCTGAGCTAAACCGTTAAGCCCCAACAATCTTTTCGCCAAAGCTGCTCTGAACATAGCAGCAAAACTGATCTGCAGCCTTGTGCCTGTATGACAACATTCAGGGAGGTTGCTGACATTCGGGTTCAGGGCTATAGGTCTCCAAGCTGCCAGCCTACTAAATTTGCACTCAGGATTATTCCAATATTTCAAAGTTTTTTTAAGACACAAAGGCTCTGCCCCGGCATCACTTTGAGCCTCGCGAACTGGCTTGCCTCGGGCTGTGTCAGTCTGGATCCCAACAAAATGCAGTGACGCCGCAGCATAGGTTTAAGGTGCTGGGAGAATTCCCAGCATGCTTTTCGGATTGCTGTGACAAGGTTCGAAGTTCAGCATTCTTGGGGTCATGGCTCTGGGACGCAGCTATATTGAAGTTTCAGGCTTGTTGCTCTTTCTCGTAATTCTGACGAGAAGAAAGGCGAAGCTAACTAAGCAAGTGCCGAGTTCAGTGTATGCACAATAGCTGCTTTCATAAGTTACTGCACCGCCTTACCACAATACACGCCAGCAAACAAGGCCCGCATCACGTGAAAGAAGGCCATGTCGAAGAGTTCCGCCTCTATAGTTTGGCACCTTTTCAACATGCGGAAGTTCTGAACCAGATGTCAACACCAACATGCTGAATTTTCTCTATGTACTCACCCCCAAAACCTCTACCTAGAACAGGCCACTGCTTTTGCTATGCTAGCTGACACATTTCGAGTGGAGCTGCAAGAATATCCAAAATCATAAGCCCTCCAAGCCCTAAGCCTAGAGCTCGAACAACCCACAAACCTTATCTAGGACCAAATCATATCAGGCTGTGCTTCAGCAAGGTAATAGTGCATTAGAGAACCTAGACAAAGCAGGCCGCAACCTGTCCCCATTCTCAAAGCAATCCCATATCAAGCCAAGCTGCGGGGGGCTCCCAGGATTCCCTCCTGGAGTGGGACTCGGATCCTCCAGCCGGGAGATCGAGATGCCGATTAAAGATCTAAGCAATCGAGTCCAAGGATCTAGGGTTGATCCCTCCCCTGTGGCTCAAGGACTGGATGCATGAACTAGTGTATTTTTCAGTCAGGGAGGGATGAAAGGTGATGCAAGAGTTCCATCCACCAGATCATGAGGAGACAGGCAAGCCTGAGTCATGCACACAAGCTTTCCGCTGCAGCCCTCATAAAAATCAACTGTTCAAGCTTCAGTTTGGGAATGAGAGGTCCAGTCTAACCTAGCATGGCTATACAAACAAATTCTGCACGCTGCAGCAACTCTTGCGCGCCGGCAGAGCTTTGAAGTGCGCAACCTGAAAAGGTCTACTAGGACCCAAACATCTGCACACTGAAGACCTACAACCTGAGCCCTTGAAATCCTGACTCTTTAGCCGGCAAGTCCGGAAAGCATCTTCTCAAGACAATATGAGATGCAACCCTGAAACCCCAAACTGAGTGTGGTTGAGGGTCCGCGAATACTCAAGAGTGAATGAGCAGATGGGCCCTTCCATGCAGAATGCTCAACAAAACAGTCTGCCTAACAGGTTCTGGTAAATTACCTGCAACATGGCAACATGTCTGACCTCGGGGAAGAACTCAGACGTCTGCGGAACGCTGACGCCAGAGTCCTGCTTTTCCATGCTGGAGGGCCCGGGTCTTCGGGCAAGGCTTCAAGATCCTGAAATGTTGGGCTCCGGGTTGTATCAGTGCGATGCTGACTTTAATGGTACAGGTCTTTGATTGACAAATTAACTATTCTGGGGTCCAACATGGCTCGGTTGGCTTCAGGGTTGCATATGTTTGCATAAGGACCCAAGATGTAGCTGAAGGCACTTAATCATGAAATCCCATGTATGAGGGTCCGCAATTGAAGAGCATATTGCTGAAGTCGTACCAAGGATTCAGATGCTAAAAATTCAGCACGAAGAAGGTACACCCATGCAGGCATTTCACAGAAAACACCACTGGGCTGACAGGAGTTTAAGTCCTTGCCGCCGAGCTCGAAGAGCCGGTGTTCCACCTTGGTGAGGATCATGAACCATACTTGCAAAATGCTAGTCATATTTGCAAGTCAAGCCCTCCACAGGGACTGTAAAACGACTCAAGATCGATGAATATACACCACAAATTACAAAAACTGGGGCTCGGGAAATCCAAAAATGACATAAAACAAAAGAACACACACACAAAATCCTGACACCATATCTCTGGAGCCCCAATACATGGGGTTTGGGATCTTCGATCTTTCTGGTTTGCGGGTATGGTTTTTGTGTGTTTTTGTTGCGTCATTTTCGGGTTTTGGAACCCCAGCACTATGAGACTATGCTTTTTTGTTAACGCGTGCGTGTCTTTTTTGGTCATGTTGGGCTTTATTGCTGCGCACTTTCCCATTCCAAGACTTCGTATTGTTTTCATATTGCTCTCAAATGCGCCTCTTATTCTAGAACTGAGCCCGTGTTCTAGAGCATTTGTTCGTCGAACTTATCTGTTTTTTTTTTTTTTTTT